>LPNX010837112.1:131762-161628 GCA_001517045.1 Pseudotsuga menziesii
TAACCAAGGACGACAAACCTAGTTCGAAACTCAAATGAAGGGGTAGAATTGAAAAGATTGGCCTACCTGGAAAGGAGCTTTGCAGCTGACAAGAAGAATCTGAAAGCTTCCACGGCCACGCCACCTATGAATGAGCTACCGACAGCAAGTACAATGCCCCATTTGAGATGACAAAAACAGCACAGACATGGGTTCGCAGGTAAAATAATAGAAAAAATGCCCCAAATCCCCAACATATATATATATCCCGGTAAAAACAAACATTCGGCGAGAAAAACATAACAATCGAGTGGCGGAGTAACTAAGGGATCGGTGATCAAGTCCGCTAATGCACCGCAATGGTGGAAGATGAAACAACTGCGAGTTCCACAGTGCCAAGCGAAACATCGGTGAGAGAAATAAAATAAATCTGCATCGGAGCTCAACTAGACTATAGCCTCGAACCATAAGTTGGTTGGAACACCGCAATGGTGGAAGCTGTATAGACAACGAGTTTCATAGACCAGTCAAAATTGGAGGGAAAACAAAAATGACTTAAGTGAAACATCGACAAAGTGGAAAACATAAGCCAAGCTAAAGCAAAAGAAAATTCCATTCCAGAGCCGCAACGGTGGAGCAAAATATACTAAGGCCTTGTGAAACAAAGCTACCAGGAATCGAAAAAGATTGAAACATCCATCATGGTGCTCAGAATATGGCATGCGCAATGGGGAAAGCTGTAGAGACAAAGAGTTCTGATGGTTTTCCAATAATGAAGCCGATAATAAAATAAAAGAAAGCGCATCGAAGGAAAGTACACTTTGGATCGGATCTTCTTTCAACTGCATCTCCACAACGGCAGATGCGTAGTTAACTATGGTTGCGATTCATAGCCTCAACAACTTTCAACAGCGGGGTAAGTAATCAATGTAAGTCATAAAAACAGCATCGGCATAAAGATATTCTTTTAACAATCATCAGTAAAATCAAGCAAACCCAAACAAGTTAAACAAGACAATATTAAAAGGAGGGTCTCGAAGTTTTTAGAAATTTGGGAAATTATTGTAGCTGCAACAATTGGCGACTACCTGGTGAACCCCAGATTTTTGAATCAACTCTTCCCTCAGTAATATACTATTTAGTCATTAAAATCATAGGTTGAATTCTTCTAGATGCTTGTATTCCTATAATGGCAAACATATGCATTTAAATCATTGATGAAAGTCCAATTTTGGAAATGGGAACACCAAAATCTAAAAATTAGGATAACTCTTTTGAGGCCTAGTAGATGAGTTGTATTTTACCTCTGTCTTTGGGTAGTTTCCAGCTTGGACACCATAGGATTGTAACATATGGTAAACAGAAATATTCATTTGTTCCTCATTCCCATGCCATTTTACACTTTTTGTGGCTTTTGAACCTTTTGTTCTTTTGAGTCCTCCTTATGCCTTTCTTTCTGAATTTTATTCAGGCTCTTCTATCCATAGTGTCCTTTTGTGTGAGAGATGTATTTACTTTTCAGCTCACGGATGGAGAAGAACTTTTGGCAAATGTGTATTCATGTGTTTCGATACTTTGCTTTGATATGTATTGCTTCTTTTAGGAGTTTTGACTCTTATTAGCCTTTAGGATTTTAAAATTTTGGCATGGGATCATTTATATTAATAAACTGTTTACCTTGCTTCCTTTCCATGGGTCTTTTGCTGTCACCTCCTAGGACATTTTAGATGTGAAATGGATGGAGCCTCAAAATATTATTCTAGACCTTTTGATTCTGAGTTATTTTCAGGGATTAAGCAAGACTTCAATGAGTTCATAACCATTTAGGAAAACTACTTACTAGAAGAAATTATATCAGTTCAAACAAGAATGCACAGTCTTATCCCAAGGATTTCAGTTAACCGAGAACCTTGATGCTTTCCACGCAACTAAAAGTTTGCCTCTTTTATTCAAAACCAAACCAAAAGTAACTAGAAACAACAGCAGTAGATCAAAGTAAAAAAAAAACTACATCAAATTATTTATGTACAAGGTTATCAAGAGCAAAAAACCAAGAAAAATAAAAAAAATTGAGAACTAAACTGCCTGATCAGTTCTCTGCCCACCCCTATAGATCTGATAATTTGTAATTTAAGGGGCTAGGCTCGACTACATATGTAAAATACCTAACCATTATCTAATTCTGCTATCTTTGAAAGAAACACTACATCTACCAATTTACAATCAATCTCATCAGCCCGTGAACATTGAAGGAGATCGGGATGAGTGTCTATTATGTTGTTGGCTTCTTCTAATGCAAGATGTCCTAGTTCAAACTCAATTAGATAATTCCTCATTACCGAATTTGCTGATTCATTTTCTTCTTCCAACTTAGTGATAGTGTGTTTCATGTAAGGTTCCCTTAAAATTTTGATCTGATTTTGGACTCCTTTATGAGGCAGCCATAAATGTGACCAATCTGAAGCAAAATACCCCTTTAACCTCGCAAACTAGTCTCGGTTCAAAATAAGTCCATAACCATCAGGTATGTTTGCCACCAAAATATCAATATATTGAGATATCTTTTCATTTGCTAATAAACGAATGAGAACATTCTCCATTTCCCCGACTACTTTCACATTAGTTCTGTCTAATTGAGTAACTTCCCAAGCAGTAGGTTTTGGTTGTCCATTAATTTTTTTGCAAACTGCGAGTGGCATAACATTCACTGATGATCCAGAATCTACCAAACAATTATGCACCTTATGATTCAAAATTTCCAAAGTCAAAAGGAAAGGTGGGGTTTTAAACCTAGTTTTTCCTTCCCCAATTGCTTCAACATCTTACTCCACAGGTTGGTTTTCTGTGGGTAGCTCTTCCTATGGTTCTTCAGGATTTTTAATATTTTCCTTGTCATCACCTACTTGGTCTTCCATAGGCTTAACAAGCATGTTGATTTACTTCGAACCTTGACTAGTAATGGTGACTTTAGGTACTTCACCATGAACATTGTTCTTTGGTTGTTTCCTGACATTCTCTTGCAACTTCTTGATCTTTGAGAGCATTGAATTGTCTTTATACACCAAATCCATGCCTTTTGTTGTCATTTCTATTTTTGGTATCCCTTCAAGTTTCATAATACTTCTTTCTGTATCAAAAAACGAGACACAGTCCCATAAAAACATGGTATCATTCTCTTGTTTTTATGTGGTCTTACTACCCTTTTCCTCTTCATCACTGTCCTCAGTTAATTTAGAATCCAATAGCTGATTCATCACCAATGTCATTGAATTTATCCATTGAGGACAATTCTTTTCAGAATGGGGTTGTTGGTGGAAAGTGCAAAATTTATCCATCCCCACCTCCATTAAATTCATCGATGCCAGACTGTATGGAGGAGGTTTGGATTGGTTGTTATCCTCTCTTTTCTCCTAATACGACTTATATGATTTTTGAGCTTCCTTTTATTTCTCCAAATCTATTATTTTGTTGGAGAGATTTTGCATCATTTTTAACATCCCCTCAAAATCATGTGATTTCTCCTCTTTAGGTTTAGACAACAATAAGGCTTTCTTCCCAGAAGGTTTTTCTCTAGACTACTCAGGATAATCTTCTATACTTTCCTTTTCAGCCTCTACTCTTTCAGCTTCTTCACAAGTCTTTGATAATGTAGGCTTAACTTGAGCTTTTGTGAACATAGCCAAGTCAGGACCTAAAGCTGAGGTATAATACTCAATCAAAACCTTATCAGAGGGCTTATCAGTTGCAGAGAATTTCTAAAGGTAAGCATAAAATTTTTGAGTAAAATTATGTACCTTTTCCTTTCTTTCTTTTTTCAAAGCGCCCAAACCTTTCATTAGTGCTGCATGTGTCTTTTGGGCTGCATATTTACTTCTGAAAATCCTTTCAAAGGTATCCCAATCTGGGATAGAGTTTGGAAGCAAACCAAAATACCATGATGCTGCTGCTCCTTTAAGGGTATGCGAAAAAAGTCTACAGACTACATCCTCATGTTCCCCAGCCCTTAATGCTTCTATTGCAAAGTAGAAACTTTGCAAATGATCATCTACTAAAATCTTCTCATTTGGATCAAATTTGGGCAGCATCTTCTCAAAATCTTGAGGTAAGTCGTGCAACAGAGGTGTTAAGTTCAGGGGTGATCTGGCTTTCCAAGTAGGTGGTGGATTTGGTGGGTTAAGTGGCTTATTTGCATTTACACCTGCCATTAATCTGGGTGGAGAGTGAGGAGGTGAGGAAATAGGAGTATGCATAAGAGAACAGTAAGGTGTGTTTGGGCTTACTTGATTCAAAGGCTGAACAACTTCCTGTAAAGCTACTTCTACTAATTCTTCCAAATCTCCAACCAACACTGAATCTTCCAAGATGGGACAATATTTCTTCTTGTATTCTCTTCAGGGTAAATCAGGGATAGTGGGTAATCCTCCAATAATCTTCACATATGCTCTAGTGTGTCTCCTTGTATTTTTAACAACTTCATTGTCTACAGAAGACAAATTTTCTCTATTCTCTTTAGTATTCGGATCAGGAAATAAGCTGCTTTCAAAACTATCACTGCTCGAGTAACTTCGAGAAAATGAATTTCCCTAGCCAACCATGCACTGGTGGCCCTCCTTCTAGCACCAGAAAATATTGAGGCCTAGAGATTCATAGGAAACAATAGCAAGGGATTCTCCCTAGTCAACATTCCCAACTAGCCCATGACTATTTGGTATGGAGAATTCGTTCGGTTTGCGGTCCGGATACCGTAGGTCAAGTAACAAAAATACAGGGTTTTACTAGTTGCGGCCCAGTCCATCGTGTATATTTTTGTATTTTTAACTTTAAGTATGATATGCAAGTGCCTATCTAACATTTAGATTGATAAAGAATACGAGGAGCGGTCACAATGTGATGCGCGGGTTCTTACCTCTCATCTTAAACTCTCTCGCATCTAAATCACACAGACAACAGAAAACAAGACTAACTATGTTGTCCCTAGGGAGCAAGATTATCAATTAATGAGTAATGTATTACTACTCATATGTTAAGATAAATCATAGATAGTTGTTCTTAGAATCAAAACACATAAACATGAACAGAGATATGCACAACAAGATAACACATCATCTGTTAAAACATTCATTACTCATAGTGGAAATCATCACAAAATAAACCAGAGAACATTCATACAAGAACATAGGTTCAAAAAGTTAGAACAATCTCACAGTTAATGAAACACAACTGAAAACGAAATAGTTCCCCTTCAACATTGTTCATTTCACCACATTTGAACATTCCACACAGCACTTTCTCCAACACTCAAAATTGTAATTTTATTATTGCAAAATGAAATAGTTCCTCTCACAACAAGTTTTTTCACAAGTCTCACTTGGAAAAATCCCCTTCTCTATCTAATTCTCCTATACTTATACAAAAGGCAAAAACTTTTGGGCTACCTACAAATGACCCTTGGGCCTCCCCAACGCTTCATCTCCCACAATTTTCTCATATTTAGTGCTTATACAATTTACAATATATTACATTTAAACAAACTAATAAAGCACTTAAGTGGAGGGCCCCGCTTGATTGTTCAGGAACTTCTTCCATGCTAAAGCTTCTAAGGCAATGTTCTCGAACTCAGAAGTTTCGAGAAAATGAATATTGATTTCAAATTTGGAAGCCTAATTTTTTATCACTTCGATCCTGGCTGAGCTCAAGCATAGTTGATCTTCTAGCAACTGTACACTGATCGCTGAATGAGCTACCTCATCACTCAAGATCTGCTCATCCAAAGCCTTGATCTATTGAATTATTTGTTCATCTTCATGATATCTATTCTGTAACATCTCTATGAACAGGTCGTTGTCTGGAAATGTGTCCATTATGTATTCAGTAGCCACTTGGAAACGATTGTAAGTGATCAAAAGTATCCTATAGAACTCAGTGCATGCTCCCTTTGTTTTCTTTACAGCCTTCTTGAATTCTTCAGCTGTGTTTATGGAAAACTCTAATAAGTCATAGTATTTTTTTAATATTTGTTGATCATTTGCTGGTAGGTTTGCAAGGATCTCCTCATTGGCCTCCAATCTCGCTATTCTTCCCGTCAGGACTTCTAAAATGTCTTGATATCTATCCACGAAATATGAAGAAGTTTCCAAAATTTCTTCTAGTCTATTATCTACCTGCATAACCTTGCACCTCTCTTCATCTATGGATACTTGCAGCCTATGCTTTTTTCTTCTTTGTGCTAAAACATGTTCTTTGAAAGGCTGAATGCTGGCTTGATGTTCCTTGGATTCTTCCAAAGCTATTGCTAATGAAGCAATTTGTTCTTTAAGCTCTGCTGCTTGCACCTGATATTGTTTCTCTGACTCCTCCAAAGTAGCCTTTTGTAATTCCAGCTCTCCTATCTTACTTTACAGCTGTTCCTTTTCTGTATGAAGACCTTCACATACTGTTTTCAGCCCATCCTTTTCTGTTATTAGCTCCTGACATTCCTACTGCAAGTTTTCTACGCTTTCATGGGCAACCTCCAAAGACATCTTCTCTACTTGGAGGGACTAGAACTCTGCCTTTGAAGAATTTATTTCATTTTGCATGTCTTCAAACTTCCTTTTCAATTTATTGCTTTCTTCTCTCTCCCTTCACAGCGTATCTTTTAGTTGGGAAGCAGCTTTCCTTGATTGCTCAAGGTCAGTCATTATCTGATCCACATTATCCTCAGAGGCATGGATCAATGTTGTTCCAGCTCGGATAGTGAATCTCAGGTCCTTATCGGTTCCATGTACCAAGGTTGTATCATTTATCATCTTCCCTGACTGCCCCCCAGTTTCAACTCTCCTTTTGGTCCTCTTCACAATTCTTTTCTTTTCCTTATCATAAAAAATGGTATTGAAGTCTCGAACTTCTTCCCCTTTATTTTGTTCAAAATGGATCAGTCTTAGGCTAGAAACAACAGCCTATCCTAAGGTGCTACTAGCCATTGCGTCAGGGTATTGAGAATCAGGATTATCCAAACCCTGAACCTGAGTGTTTGTAGGGTCGGAAGTCTATTGCTCTGTCATGGACCCTGTCATCTTTAGTCTTTCAACCTCCTGTTTTCTGAGTTCCTCATCCTCTTTCCTTTTCCTTTCTTCTTCTTCCCTCTTGGTAGCTTCCTTTGCACTCCTAGCTGCTTCTTGTTCAGCTTTATTCTTTTGTTCTTCCTCACTTCTAATCCAACTTTCAGCCTCCTATGCTAGTCTCCTAGCCTCTTCTTCTCTTTTCCTAGCCTCCTCTTCATCTGCTTTTTTCTATTCAGCTTGGACTTTCCCACCTTTAGTAGTGATCTTCTTTTTGAATCTTCTTTTTAATGCAGTCATGTTTTTTGCATTTCAGAAAATTGATTCATCCTTATCCCAATGGCTTGTATACTCAAAATGCACATTGGATTCCTTGCAGTGTTCTGCGACTTTATTTCTAGAATCATTCCTGTGGAAATTTATTTCTCCAGTTCTTCTACAAACGCATCAGCCCTTTTGACTCTTGAAAACTTATATCTTCCCAATCTGAACGGTATGGGAGGATGAGTTGCCTTCTTGTGCTCAAACAAAAAACTCCCTATGCCATCCAAGAAAGCCTGCCTGATTGCGTCCTTGTGTACCACATAATCAGTGGCATATTTGGGAAGGAGTGAAGGTGCTCTGGAGTAGCCATACATTCTAATATACATTCCATCCTCAGTTAAGTAGTAATCAGCATACTCCTCAATGACTTGCAATGCCTCTTCAGACATGCAATTGCATTCCTTCAAGAAAATCATTGTATATAACGGCATAATGAAGTGTTCACACACTTCTCTGTAATGACTGTAGTACTTATGCACCCATAATGGCTTGTAGGCTGTGTATGGAAGTGTTCTGTCTCTGTCCCAAATACACCTCAGGTTTGGGAATGACTAGGTGCACAGTATGCAATCAATCAATATGGAGCTCATGTAGAACTCTGATTTTTTTTGTGACACCCCTCCCAAGGCTGAAGCAATGCAAGCTGAGAGACTGTTTGACACAATGTTCGCCCAGTTGAACATAGTCCCTTGGGTGGCTACACAGAAGATGATAGGAACCCACCCGAACTTAAAACTTTTACCGTGAGCTCTCCCAAAGATTCTATTCAGCATTAAAGCAATGAACCTATAAGTGGTTCTTAAGGTGGCTGTGTCGTATTCCCCTGATGGTCTGGTTTTGAAACTCTTTCTAGGTACCAGCATTCTTTTCAATGTTTCAACTAGGTCAAGATTAGTCTCCTTTAGCCAATCCTCGGTCAAGTAAACCTGGGCTTCTGGTAAGTGGTAGGCTAATGATACATAACCGGGGCTATAAGCATCATAACCCTATTTGTCAGTGCTTGCCAAAATCATGGTAGTTACGTCTACCCTGGGAAGAATCTATCCAATTACTTCTAAGCATGGGAAAAGCTCAGGCCTGGTAGCAATCTTCATCAAAGCAGATCTTTCAATATTAGCATATATAGTTTCTTCTTCGAAACCAATGTTAGGTACTTCATGGTGTGATATCAGTCTGTAAATTTCCCCCACTTGTATTCAGGTTCCACTCTTGTGGTGCATCTATTTTCTTCGTAAGTATACTCAACCTTTGTGACAACCTCTACCTCTAGTTCCTCTTCCACTACAGGGGCTTTCTTTTTCTTCCTTTTAGACATCTTGTTCTCCGAAAAAATGCCTTGTCATACGCAAAAGTCCTTTAGGTCCCGTTGAGTTTTTCAACCAATATTCAAAGAATGAAGACAAAAACTACATAAGCATTTACCTCGGTAATGCTAGTCATGACGGAATCTATGTAAAATACAGAGCCAGATTTAACTACCAAGTACTCTTGCACAAGATAATTCTGCAAAAGAAAAAACTAGATCCTACCCATGACTAAAAATCGGCGTGATCAACCAATAACATCATGGATTTGCTAACAATGTAGAATTCCCCCCCACAAAGGAAACAGTCTCAAAAACTACATTCTCGGCGCTATCGATTCCTGAATAAATCGTCCCATTGCTAATCCCATTCGAAACGAGGCACAATCTAAAAAACCACGACCCTAGTCCCAAACACGCGAGCGACCAAAATACTGAAAAAGAAAAACCTTTGGCATTTCAAAACAAACCAGGGAAAAACGCCTTCCTATTGCAAAAGAAAAGGAAACCTCCCTCCCAGACGGACATACGCAAGCTGGAGAAAACCAGTGCAGACAACGTAATGCTTGTCTACACCAGTTTCCCAAACAGTCGGGTAAAGTTTGAAGATTCATAACAGCTCCGCAATAATCATCAGGAAAACAAACCCCTCCCCCCCTGCCCCCCCCCCGTGGATGGCCATACTATTGATATGAACTGGATATACACTGAAAAAACCGTAAACCTAGGTGTCCATTAACCATAGAGGTGGAAACTCACCAAGGACAACGACCCTAGTTCGAAACTCAAATGAAGGGGTAGAATTGAAAATATTGGCCTACCTGGAAAGGAGGTGTGCAACTTACAAGAAGAATCTGAAAGCTTCCACGGAAATTTCCACCTACGAATGAGCTACCGAAAGCAAGTACAATGCCCCGTTTAAGACGATAATGATAGCACAGGCACAATTTCACAGGTAAAATAATAGAAAAACTGCCCTAAATCCCCAACATATATATATATCCCGGTAAAACCAAACATTCGACAGGAAAAACATAACAATCAGGCGGTGGAGTAACTAAGGGATCGGTGATCAAGTCTGCTAATGCGCTATAACGGTGGAAGATGAAACAACTACGAGTTCCACAGTGCCAAGCGAAACATCGGTGAGAGAAATAAAATAACTCCGAATCGGAGCTCAACTCGACTATAGCCTCGGACTATAATTTGGTTGGAACACCGCAACGGAGGAAGCTGTATAGACAACGAGTTTCGTAGACTAGTCAAAATCGAAGGGAAAAAAAATGACTTAAGAAAAACATCGGCAAAGTGGAAAAACATAAACCAAGATAAAACGAAAGAAAAGTCCATTCGAGAGCCGCAACGGCAGAGCAAAATATACTAAGGCCTTGTGAAACAAAACTCCCAGGAATTGGAAAAGATCGAAACACCCATCATGGTGCTCGGAATATGGCATCTGCAATGGCGGAAGCTGTAGAGATAAAGAGTTCTGATAGTTTTCCAATCAGGACGTTGATAATAAAATAAAAGAAAGTGCATCGGAGGAAAGTACACTTTGGATCGGATCTTCATTCAACTGCATCTACGCAATGACGGATGCGTAGTTAACTGTGGTTCCGTTTCATAGCTTCAACAACTTCCGACAATGGGGTAAGAAATCAATGTAAGTCATAAAAACAACATCAGCATAAAGATATTCTTTTAACAATCATCAGTAAAATCAAGCAAACCCAAACAAGTTAAGCAAGACAATATTAAAAGGAGGGTCCTGAATTTTTTAGAAATTTGGGAAATTATTGCAGCTACAACACTACTTTTTATGGATTTCACTTCTCTTCCTTGTATAAGTTTTTTATTTGGTTCTACTTTCTATAACTAATTAATCTTATACAATGATGACAAAAATATATAAAACAGTGTACCTTGAGAGAGAGAAAATATTATTGGTCTTGTTGGTCCTATAAAGGAGTTGCATGTCCACCTTATATAGCTCACCTTGACCTTTTGGGTTTGTGGTTTGTTTTGTTGTGGCTGCCTTGGTTGACTCGTGATCCTTTATCTTAATTGGTCCATAGGTTATGTTTATTAATGTTTTGATACCTTATCTTAAGAAGTATCTATATTATAAATTAAATTCTTAATTTAACAAGAGAGACGAATCTAGTTTATGGTCTGCTGCTGAGCGTGACTAAGCTCTCTCGCTCTATGTGATCTTTGCACGATATTTTTTGCTGCTCCATGTGATCTCTTGCTGCACCACCCCCATGACCGGGCTTTCCTTGTTACACCTTCCACATGGTCACTTTGCACAAGCGTGACCATGATTATACTGGATTGTGGGCCCTTCCTCAGCGTGACCATGGCTTGTTTCTTGGGTGGAATGTGGGTTCTTCCACATTGTAACCATGAGTCTATTTCTTGGTGGACTATGGGTCTGTCATCAGCATGACCATGATTTGTTTCTTTGCACTTTCTTGGTGGACTATGGGTCCTTCAACATGGCCAAAAAACTTGTGCCTTGGTGATACCTTGAGAGTTATTTCTCCAGCATGACCATGATCTGTTTTCTTGGGTGGAATGTGGGTCCTTTCCTAGCGTGACCATGATCTGTTTCTTGGTGGACTGTGGGTCCTTCACTAGCATGATTGTGATATGTTTTCTTGAGTGGATTGTGGGTCCTTTCCCAACGTGACTGTGATCTATTTTATTGGTGGACTGTATGTCCTCTTCTCCAGCATGACCATAGTCTGTTTTCTCAGGTGGATTGTGGGTCCTTCCCTAGCGTGACCATGAGGTGACCATGAGCCAATTTTCTTATGTGGACTATGGGGTCTTCCCCAACATGAAAATGAGTTTCACTTTATGGGTGAACTGTGTTTTTTCAATCCTGATTGTACAAATTATGCCTGTGTGTCTCTGTAGTATGTGACTGCATCCTTACCTAGCATGAATGCATGTTCTTTGTCAGCATGACTGTACTGGGTATGAATGTGCTTGTTGACTAAGAATTATGGGTCAGTATGATTATGATTTAACCCTCTCTGGATCTCTCTCAAGGTACGTAAATTGTTTTTCTAGATTGACTTGTCCCTTTGGTGACAAGATCAAATCTGAAAAATCTGAGTATATCGTTGATTCAAATATTGGTTATGATTATTTACTGTTGATATCTAATCATACATTTTTTTATCATGTTGTTACTGTACATGGAATTTGATGATTCTCAAGGACCAACTTTAATGCAGTGAATAATGGAGCGTTAAGTTGAAAGAGATGAAAATTATGTTTGTTTATTACAGTTCAAATTTTATTAGAGCAGTATTGTTCTGAATCCGATTTTATATGTTCATGCATTAATCTCACCAAATATTTCATTTTTTCAAAATTTTTATTTTTCTTGACCCTTTAACAACAAAATCTAGAGTATTACCTTGATCCTGTTTTATTTGTGGTATTATTGTTATGTATAATTTCATAAAATAATGTACAAGAGTGAGACAAGCCACATACAAGATAAGTTTAAAGCATAATTTTCATCTCTTTCAACTTAAACACTCTCGAATGTGGACTTTTGGTAGTGTTAATGTTGAAAGAGATGAAAATTATGCGTCCAGACTTGTGTGGAATGTATATTATTTTATCTTGTTGTTACTGTACATGGAATTTGATGATTCTCAAGGACCAACTTTAACGTCGTGACTAATGGAGTGTTAAGTTGAAAGAGATGAAAATTATGTTTGTTTATTACAATT
Source organism: Pseudotsuga menziesii (assembly GCA_001517045.1). Classification (NCBI taxonomy): domain Eukaryota; kingdom Viridiplantae; phylum Streptophyta; class Pinopsida; order Pinales; family Pinaceae; genus Pseudotsuga; species Pseudotsuga menziesii. The sequence goes on from LPNX010837112.1 coordinate 144,161, forward strand.
CAAATTTTATTACAATAGTATTGTTTCGAATATGATTTTATACATTCATGTTGTTACAAAGAGAAATTCCTATGGCTTGGGGTGCCACAACAGACAGCTTGGCTCTAGAAACCAATCCTTTCCTATATGCAAGAGAAACCAAATGTCTAATACTAAAGGATCTCGATTTGTACCTTATTCCGGATAGTTGATGTAGATCCCCGTTGAGCTTTCCAACTCCAACTTGAATTGATAAATTGCTTCCTCAACATTCAATAAACAAGCCTAAGCATGATATATATAATTCTGTTAGACCTACTCTAGAATATATAATCAATAACATATAAGCATTTGAAATCATCCATGGATCAAATATTCATTCAAATATACATTATTGGACAAGAAAAGATATTTCTATTAATATAAAATAGAGATTACAATAGAGACAACCTCTGTCGGCACATCTTCCAATCAGAGAAACTGATTCCCCCACTTGGGCCTCCACCACTTCAATCCTCCATCTCTCGATAGCAAGCTCACAAGAAAAGGGAAAGATTAGGAAGAACACAAAGTGCTCCAAGGGACAAAGGGATGCAGACTCAAGTATAAGCTCTAGCAACAATGGACTATAGTTTTCTTGCTCTTAACTCCTCATGCCTTCAATGTATCCAAAGGGTTCCTTATATAGCTTTTCAATGGGGTAATGAAAGGTCGAATACAAGCGATCTCAAGGCATATGGAAGGCCAGAAGACAAGTGAGTTGGATCCACATCTAGGAAAAATCCAAAATAATTTGGCCTTTTGCACACATCCCGATCTATGTGGTTTTAGGGGTCAAACCCGCGTATATACATGAGAAAGGGTTTAAAAGTCATGTATGGAAATTTTTGCATGTTTTTAGGGATGATATTGGAAACATTAAAATTACAAAAATGGTCCATGGGGTCTAAGGAGTTTGTAGAGGGACAGGGAAGGCCATAAAAATGTGATTCACCATGTGTGGTAAAATCAGCTATAACAGATGCCCCCTAATGTGTGAGGTCAAAGGGGTCATATGATGGCCGAAATAAATTATAAGCCCATCCCAGAAGTGAAGTGATGAAGAACCCAGTGGAAGAACCAGCCATCCAATCAACACTATACAATGATAAACTCTGCACATAACTGCAAATAGATATAGCAGTCCCGGATACATAAGAGTACAATGGCCATGAATAGGCATGATACAATATAACATATGTGGTCATCACCACGTACAATATAAATAGATCAGAATCTCCATGATGAAGATATAAAAAGGATCATGATCTCCATGAATACTGAAGATATATAATGGATCAAGATCTCCATAATGGTTGGAAATGTCTGAGATATACTGGAATCAAGTCACGAGAGATGAAATCTCATGAACATTGGCACAATCATGGAGGTAGCATATCATAGATGCCATCAGTTTGGAAGGTCTTCTACACAAACCGCTATGAGTACATGTCCTACTATGTGAATAGAGGTGTCAAGGTCGAACATAGTAGTCCATCATCTGATTACCGGTCATTGATGTATACCGTTAATAGACACAAGATCGCCCACCGATAATGAAAATGGGAATTAAGGTACTAGAGTGCAAACTAACAAGTGTGAATAAATGTGTTGAGGTCGAACACTTGAGAGAATCCATTGATCAGGGGACATTGATGTATTCCCAAAAAATTGTCGATGGTGAGAGAAACTTCCACTGATGACTGCAAGTCTCAAGGCACTAAAAAATGACTCTAGATTCCTATCCCAGAATAAATGATCTGAATTCGATGGGATGAAATCCATTGGAAGGAGGGCATTAAGGCATCTCCCATCATCCAACACGAGGTACTTAGCCAATTTGTATAATGTGGAAGGACTCGATCATAAGGTCCATGAACTAGTAACTGTACCGGGAATGGCTGACATGCAAAGTAAAGATAACTGGGGAATGGCCGACTCATGTTTCAACTTCCTTCGAACAAGAGCATAAAGGTGAATGGTGACTGAATGTAGGTAGCATAGACTCGATATGCAAAACTGGGACATCTCTGCGACACAGGAGGCATCAACAGAGGCTCCATAGGGACTGGAAGCTTAACCAGTCGGTGGAGATAAACTCAAATAAATGAGTACATCTCCTAAAGTCAAACTATTAACCCAACCAATGGATGTGATATACAGTGCTCTGTTCGAAGGCGACACAACTCGACTGCTGCCAAAGATAACATATTTTCTTGTCCTACTTTTTGGTTTTTTAATTTTTTTGGACTTTTTCAAATATTTGAAAAGCTTGAAAAAGAATAAAATTGCTTTAAATTTACAGACTAGGAGGAGACGAGTGTCAAATGGGAAAACAAACTAGTTCCAAGCAGTGGAACATACCTATGTTCAATGTAAGGACACATGTGTAGGATAGAAACACTTGGGGGAAAGTCCCCTCCTGGTAAGAATAGGGAAACGTGTTGCAAAGGATATATAACATGGCTCTACATGGCTAGGCATGAGACAAGCTCGGGCTATATGGTTGATACTCAAAGTAAGGGAAGCTGGCATAAGGCTCAATGAGGCAGGCAAAGCTTATGATAATGCAATTACAACTTGACATAAGGGATTCCAGGGGAAACAGGCCAGCAAAATATCAAGAGGAGTATGAGGCTCTTGCGAAATGTCATGGCAATACTATATAGTGGAATCACACACCCTACAGAACAAACTGTCGGCATTGGCACCAAATGCAAATAAGGAGCTAACTAGGGTACCCATGTAAGGTCAAGCTCTACCATTCTAATCATGCCACTTCTAAAACAGCAAGAAGGTTCTGTGACAAGATAGAATGGGCTTGTACCTATGATTATAATGAAATGGTCATAAGGTCATGCAAAATGAAAATGGAGGTGAAACCTAACCTATATGCCAGTTTAAACATGATCCCTGAAATCAACACGAACGGGTCAAAACAATGGTCAAAATGGCGCTCAAAACGGTCTCCTACATCATATATTACTAAAAAATGGTCCAAAACTATAGAAAAGGGGGTAAAAATTTTCAAAATTTTGAAAAATTTCTATAAATAGTAAAAAATTCAAAACATTATATAACATTTGAAATTTTTACCCAATTGAGCTCAGAACTTCAAACACGAATTTTGGGAGATTCAGCTGGTGGAATCCGACACCGTTTTTTCCAGGTAATTTCCCATGCCCTACTCTTTCATTTTCATGTAAATTTTTCAACTTTCCATGATCCAATTTGAATTCTAGGCCACCCTAAATTATGTGCCACAACCCATGTGGAAATCGAGGATTTTTCCACGTATAGGGCTAGATATACATAGAAAAAGGCCTCAAAGTCGCGTACATATGCGGTTGTTTAGAAAATAGTCACGTATGCGGCCATGTTCAAGTTTTCTAAGACTTCTAATGACCCAAAATTGAATTAAATGTGCAGGATGGTTCTAGAATGGAGGGAACGTGAGCACGGGGATGTAGAAGAAGCAGTACGGGGTGATCTAATGGCACAACAGGCTCTTCGTGCATGCAGGCTCTACAAGTTTTGGTGTCTTGGTGGCTTAAGGGGCAAACCAATACTGCTGTAGATGCTAGTAGACTACTGGGATCCTGACTCGGAGTCTTTCCAAATCGATGGGATGTCCCTCACCATAGAAGTGGAGGACATATACTTTATTACTGGATTGTCTCAATGGGGGGAAGTGTTGAACCTATGTTCTCATGGGCCCAGAGGTGGCCTCACCATAGATGAGTACATAGTAGTGTATTGTTATCCGAACAAAGAGAAGGTCGGGAGTTAGATCCCAACTAACTCCATACAGGTGCTAGGCCTAAAGGCCATACTACTGACAATGGGCAGGATAGCAGGGCTAGCCTCACTCCACCAGGCCTTGCGGCCTTTGATGTTCTATGCAGTCGAGTGTATGAGACCCACGTTTTACGATTGGAGCACTGCACTATTGGGAAACATGAAGCACCAGCTCAGCGAGTGGAAGATGGGAAGAGTACGAAACTTCAGTTTCAGTAGCATACTGAGCACGTTTTTCTTTGAGCATGTTCCAGGATTGAACCCTAGAGTTGACGTTCCTCTTCGCAGGGTTCGAGATCTAGCCCAACAACATTGGGCAGATGCGATGCATAGACTGAGTGGAGGTAGGGTGTCCAACCCCTATCCAGCTGATTTCTTTCCATGGTGGCAGCAGAAGATAGTTGTCATTGATGACTACCCCTATGCAGGGATAGATATTCGGGGTGACCCCGACATGCCACTACCACCAGGATCAGCATACAGTGACATTGGTAATGAATCCCAACCCTCTTTCTAATTTTGTGAATTATTTAATTTTTTTGTGTTTTTTGATATATGGAATCAAAAGACATGTTTTTGCATGACAACACATAGTGACATCCTGTCATATGTATGCAGATGTAGGACCACGATGGCCTGAAGGCTTCCCTCTTCATAGATAGAGGGGAAGAGGAGATGACATTATGGGTGTGGATGCGGAGTGGACACTCCAAAGCATTCATACCAACTTCATGTGGCTGACACACAGGGTATCCATTGTGCAGGTCGAGGACCTGCCTTAGGCCATGCAGCGTCAAGTGGTGGGTGTGCCACGAGCATGGGTGTGGTTGTTTCAACGGTTTTCTAGAGCCGTGGTGACATTCCACAATCAGAACCCTCCTCCTCATATCCAGGCTTAGATACCTGGGAGTGATACATTTTGTACTACCGTGTATTTATATTTTGGTGGATTGGAAGCCCCATTTTTGTATTATGACGCTATGTATTATCACATTCTGGATGTTTAATGAAAAACGTTTATGATGATCGGTTTATTTATTTACATGTGTAAAAATGTATGTTTGTGATGAGATTATTGTCTATGAAACAAATGCCAATCTAACACGTAGTTAGCATATGAGTCAACAACTTGATTATAAATTCTTGGAACATGTATGTATGTTATGTTGTCAAATTGTCGTTCTAACAATCTCACACGTAAGAATCTCCGTAATAATGTTGGATCTCTAACATGATACAAGCCATTAAGCTGTGACACTACTAACTCTGAATCAAGATGTACCTCAAGAGATAGAACACCATGTGAAATGACATCCTGTAGAAGCTCGATAACGGCACTATATTCAACAACATTATTTGAAGAGGGCTGTAAACATACGCCTCTTGAAGACAATACCTGACCCATAGGAGTATAAATCACCTAAGCAACAGAGGCTGAGTGTTGAGTGTGACGGCTTGCACCATCCATGAATCCTATATAGATGGAAGACTCCATTGACATCTGCCATAAGAAATGGAAGCTAATCAACAAACCTGATCACCATAAGAAAAACCTAACTATGCAAAATGTTGTACAATAATATACAATAGTTAGCCCTGGCTGAAAATCATGCATAGTAATTTTTAAGATAGAGCCCATTTCTAGGCTCCGCCAAGGCCATCCCTTCGTAATCTAATAGCTCATAAGCACCCTTCTCTAACACATGTTTCAGCACGTAAGGACCATGCCACATGGAGTTGAATTTTCCTGCCCCCAAGGATTCTTTAGCTTGGTTCCACAAGTGTACCAAATCTCCTTCACTAAACTTCCTTGGACGGACAGATTTATCATACTGGACCTTAACGTCACACTTATTCACTTCTAGAGCCACTAAAGCATCTCGGTGCTACTCATCAAGCTGCTCCAAATGGACCAAACGTTCCTCCAATGGGGAAGTGTTTGGTAAGAGCTCTATGGCTAGCTTCAAAGAAGGGATTTCACACTCAATAGGCAATACAGACTCCACTCCATGTACAAGCTGATATGGAGAAAAACTGGTGGTAGTCTCAACCACGGTCCTATAAGCCCAAAAAGTAGGATATAACATGATATGCCAATTGGTCTTGCTTTGGGCGATGGTTCGTTGGAGAATAGACTTGAGTGATTTTTTCACTACTTCAACCTGTCCATTCGCTTGAGGGTAATAAAAAGAAGAATGCTCCTGCTTATACCCTAACTTCAAGGCCAACTCTTCCATCATCTGATTCTGAAAGTGCCTGCCATGGTCAGTGACAAGCTATTTCGGAATACCGAACCGAGTAATAATCTGGTTGAATATGAAGTGTGTGGCTGTCTCACCGTCGGATTTAACTGTAGGCATAGCCTCAGCCCATTTCGTGAAGTATTCAAGAGCCACAATAATATGATGATTCCCCCTAACTGAAGCTGGGTTGCAATCCATGAAATCAAGCCCTCACTTAGTGAAGGGATTGTTACCACCTAAGTTGTACTTAGTGGTTTTTTTATCAAGTGAGTCTGGTGAACCAGACAGGGTTAACTTGTTCGGACTTCAGAAGACCTTTGGAAGTACTTATGGGAAGTGCTTGTTGTACTATATCACATGTTCATACCCCATGGGGGAATTGTAATAATTGTTCTAGCATGATAGTGTCTGTAAAAGACTCAGTCTCTTAGACTTTATTTGTCAATCCGATCAGCCCAGGGTGTTTTTTTCCCTTAGTTATTATTGGTTGTTGAATAAACGACTGATAATTTCTGAGTTTTTCACTCCATACCTCCAAAGTTGGGGTGGTCAGCTTGGCATTTAGGCCTATTGAGGTTATTAGAGTCTATGTGTCAATCATGCTAGACATCATGGTCGAGTCATATGAACATGTCTAAGTCCCCCTAGGTTTTTCAATTTTTCAATTTTTTAATTTTTTCAGTGTTTTTTTATAAAATTTAATTTTTCCAAAACTTAGGCTATTTTTTAATAGTTTAATTGGAAAAATTGATTTTGTAATAAAAGTGGGCCAAATAATCAGTTTCAATCATGTAGGTGCTCATTTTCAAGCTAAGAGCACCATGTAAACCCATGGACCCACTTTTTTCTAGTTTTGAGTGATTTTCCATCACTCAGGTCAGAAAGCCCCAAAAATCAATTTAATAAATTGATGAATAATGGAGCAAATCCAAAATCATATATCAGTGGATTCTCAGACGATTTGATTGAAATCAGTCATCTGAAGCAGATTGATTGGATCTGACAAATACTTGACTGAAGGAGGTGATCAAATCAGATCCAGAGTTGATCTTTAGCATCCTTTATGGGGTATTTCTCCCTCCCTCTCTCCTCCACATGTTTTTGGCTCATCTGGATGAGTTTTGGTGGATGCTTCAGCCAACAGGTTGAGGTGTTAGTCAGATCAGCCCCCTGATTGATAGTTGCACTCAGTGAGGCTCAGATCTGGCTCAGCTAGACACAGATCAGGCATTGATGGACTCTCCTTCAACTGATTTGATGTGTCTCCTTGGGATTTGCGCCCTCCTGGGGTGGATCTCCTATTTTTTGTATATATCCAAGCACAGCAGCCTCTTCCAAGTTAGTTAGAGTTGGATTGAAGGGCTTGTTATTGTAGTATTGTTGTAATCTTTTGATTATTGGAATAAAGAAGCTTTGGAGGATAAATGGTGTAATGCTCTCATGTGTTTGGATTAAGCATTGTATTACGGCTATTGATGTTGCCGGCTTTTCTCTCAATTTTTGCATCTGAACCCTGTCTGGCTTCAATGATTCAGATGAATCAATAGGAGTATAGTTGGGCAAGTAAGGTTACTTGTTTTTTCTATATCTCATAGAATATATGTTTGAAGATCTAGATTATACATATTTAATAAGTTTATTTGCATGTAAAGTTTTCCTCTTTTTCATATATATATCCAGATCTCATGAGGTTTTGTGCAGGATTGTGTGTTTAGCTTTCAGGTAGAAAGGATTGGACGAGATGTGGATCTAGTTTGACTCCACTGTACATCCAAAAAATTTGTGAAGGAATTTCCCCTCTGTATTCCACTAACAACTTTCCATTGCAAATCCATCCAACAATGGGCCTTTCCCCTTCTCTTCCTCCTTTCTTTAAAAAATCAATCTTTCGGTTACCTGTCTCTTCCTCTTGTGATTAGATCTAGTTCTAAGAACTGAATATATATTGTTAGATCTAGTTTATAAGAGTCTTTCTGCTTAGATCTATAATTTTATAAATAATATCATTTCATAAAGATAGATCTAGGTGTAGGAATTTCCTTTTTTGCAAGTAGCTAAAAGCATAGATCTAAAGCTTGCTCATAAGGTAGTTTCTTTTCCCATTCTTCAAAGATTTAAATTCTGCAATAAAAGTGCACATATTATTGGCTTCCCAAACATAAATCCAAGATCCCAAGGAAAGCTTGCTTTCCTTGGTTCCTTTTTGCATAACTAGATTACCCCAATTTAACAAGTTTTAACTTAGTTTTTTTTTTTGTTAAAAGTAAGCTGACCCAAAGGTAATTTCAGAGTGCTTTTGGGAATATTTTAGTCTAATACGCTCACTCATTTTTATCAGGTTTGAAATAAGAGAAAGGAATTTGTTGTTCAAAAGTGGCCTCAGGAGCGTTGAAATCCCCCCCAAGGGTCTCCCATTTGACTAAAACCTTTAATTTTCGTACTTTGTAAGCTCTTGATTTCACTCTGTATAAGGATCAAGAGGAATTATATCAGTTCTCTGATATTGTAACCACTTTTAATAAAAATAATTTTTGAATAGGCTCTTTCGAGCCCATTCCCCATCCCCCCTGGGGGGATTTGCGTCCGTGTCTTTTTTTCGCTTTTTCGTTCATCTTTTTTAAAATATAGCATATCTCTAATATGTAGGGTAGTATACTTTAATTCATTATCAATTTCATATTCCATATTTGATATTTCAAAGTAATCTTAATACTTACCCCATGACTTCCCGATTGACCCGAAAGGGGAAAGAGATTCGTGGTAGGACTTGTCAAAACCCCAAATTTTCAAAAAAATTTAAACTTTTATAAATAGCGTAAATTCATACTAATGCAATAATTAAATATTGATTAGTTAATGCTATTAGTTTTGTATCTAAATAATTTTTATTTATGTTTAGAAAAACAAGCTGAGTTTCTTGTCAGTCTTCTGATTATTTTCTGTTTCCAACAACAAGGGAATATGCTATGTTAGACTGGGCTTACTTAGCTGCTAAGCTAACGCACACAGTTTTCTTTCTCTTACAGATATCTAGGTAAAGTTTTGGGATTGCTGCTTAACAGATCTTTTAAAGTAATAGAATCATATGCTGTTACCAAATTTATTCAGTGAAGAAATATAGATATAATGCATGTTAGCCAGATTATTCAGCTTCCTACAGGTAAAGCTTTCCCTGCTCTCCTTTCGATAAAGAAGAAATTCAAAGATAGAAAGTTTAGAGATACTAGAGAAATAGATAGCCATTTTCATTTACACTAGTAACATTAAAATACCTTTATGGAAAACTGAATCTAATGAGTTTACTGTAATGCACTCATACTATTACTTTTCTAGTTCATAACTTAGATCTGGATTATCATGTTCGATTCTATTTCATTTACCTATCTACTGTTTATCATGTTATGCCCAATATACAAAGTGTTTGACTGCAGATAACAATGATAAAGATTGTAATAAGTAAAGTCCATAGATGCTTTACCTCTAACAGCTACAGGATTTTCTGCTAGTTATAAGTCTTTATTTAGTAAAATTTTCAAGAGTTTGGAGTGATGGAAACTATCTTTATTTTCATGATAAAGAATAGATTAAAATTCCATGTGCGCCTCTGAAATAATCAGGTAGCATCATGATCATAACACTATGAACTTCCAGATTGAACAAACATCAAGAAATAATGATGACAGTTTATGAAGCTAGAACAACTCACATGTTGTTCAAGGTCTCTCTTTAGAGACTATCTCATATAAACAATACTTAACATTTACAAGAAAATGTCAGACTTTTTGTTTTAATAGTATACTAGAGTATTTGGCCAAAAAGCATTAAATTTCATGAAACATGTTAAAATATCTCTACACTCAAATTCTTATAAGCTTTATAACACAAATTTCATTTTGTTATGTTATAAGTAAAGGTCTAATCTCAAGCGAGGTCTATGCTATAACATTAAACTAGGGTTATCAATACCTTAGACATATTATAGTTATAGTTTGCAAAGCAAAGTTTTTATGTTAATGACTAACATTACATCGTATACATTGTAATGCATATTATAACATTGTAGAAATATTATAACATCAAAATAGGGTTATCATAGACATATTATAGTTTATTGTTTGCATTGCAATGTTTTTATGTTAAATACTAACATTACAACGTGTATATTATAATGTAGGTAAGGTCAAGGTTACAACCATAAGGAAATCTCCATGCCATGATTTTGTTGGCCGTCCAAATGATTTGAAACATTAACAAATCGACCCACTTATTGGAAAATATTTGAACACTGTCGTGGCTGTCTCCTCGCCATGCATTGGATATTTATAAGGTTGAATTGCCCCTTTTACTTGCCTTAGTCTCTCCCTCGCCTTCGGGCTTGAGCTCTGCAAACCCTGGTGGATTGTTACGATCGGTTTCTTGCCTCAAGCTGTTCGATTTTAGCTCTCCTTCATTTGCTTTCCTTACAGCCCTGTGTAGATGTTGGTGGCTCGGTTGTTGGTAGCATTGGAGTCGTTGCTGTTTTAAGGGTTACTTGATGAACTCTGGTGACTATTCTGTCACGGCATGCAAACGAGACTTTCTAAAACTTACCAGCTGCGTCTCCTTTGGAGAAGATTCTCGGTTTCCTGTCAGCCCATTCTTGCAGGAGAAAGAAAGGGTTTGTTTACCCTGGTTCTTAGTCACTTGTTTGCTTTTCGGTGGCTGTTCGACTTCAACACTGCAGGTAAATAAAATTACAATTTGTACCCATATATTTTTTTTTAAGCAAAAGAATAGATTAGTTAAGATATTGTTTAGGGTTTCTAACTTTTTGACTGCCTTTCGATGGCAGATTCGACCTCCTCGGTGCACAATAGAACGCTCAATGCTTCGGCTTCACGCTTCATGGGTAAGCCCTGTCCCAACCGTGGCATACCTCCTTGCTGGTTGTGATGAATGGGTGCACTTCTGTGGTTACTTTGGTTCTCTGCTAGCGTATGGCTGTATTTACATACTTGCCCTTAAGAATAGCGATGGTTGCTACTTCGGCTGTTCAGTTCTTGAGGTTTTTGAGCTGTTAATTTTTAATGTTTATGTTGAGGGTACAACCCTAACTCTATAAAGAGTTTTCCGGCTACGGCTGTGGATGTAAACTAGATTTTAAATACTGTAGGGTTTTTGTAAACAATATTTACAGGCTTAGGCCTTTGCGTTATTACTGTATAAAAATGTTTTCACAGGCCGCGAGCCTTACTTTTACTGTATTACGTTTCTTTTTGTTTTTGCAGGCCATAGGCCTCGCATTTACAGTTATGGGTTATTAAAAGAACCAAGTCTTCAGTTCTTATGTGATTACTTTGTAATGAGTAGGGTTTTACTCTCCGTTCTACTTATATTTTGAAAAACTGGTTTCTCTTTTTTGCAAATACTTATTGCTGTAATGAAAATATAAACACAAAAGAATGCTTACTGCGTTTCGTTTTTAATAACCCAGCTGTAAATGTTTTTAGTTATATTTGTTTCATTATACTATTGCTTAATTTTAGAATGTTTAAGCTCCATAATCGAGCGTTCTGAGCTTGTATCTTTGCTTCTGGTTCAGATATATACCTTTGATTAAATTTTTCACTGTTATTTGTTTAGAACCTACAATATCTAGGTAACTTGCAGGCTTTTAATACTGTTTATAAGATGCGGCTGTAGAGATTAATTGTCTAAATTTTGATTTACTATTTACTTAGTCGCAAGATCTATAAGTTTAGGTTTTTTTAATCTTATTCTGCAATTTGTAAAATTATTGTTTTTATATTATAATAATCATTATTATAATACTAATCTATTATGATCTTTTATTCACTACCAAGTCTTTTAATAACGTTTATTTACTTATAAATCATATTAAAGACTAATACATAAATACTATATTGTTTACATTCTATATATTAATAAATTAAATTTCTATTTGTATGTTACTCTAATACTTATATAAAACCATGTTTACATTGTAATTACTAGAATACAATGCTACTCTTTGATGTTACTATGAGTATTGTTTTAATGTTATATACTTAATATTTGGTTCTGAAATTTGAATATTTCTTTATAGTATTTATATAATAATTAAGAAAAAATTATATAATAACAACATAAACATTTGTATATAAAATATTATCTATTTATCAGATTTTAGAAATAAAAATAACAGTTATGAAAATATGCTTTAACCAAGCTGAAAACAAAAAAAATGAGTGTACAGAAATTCTGGGTAAATGTATTCTCTGCTATAATGCAGACTACTAAAAATACTGATATTGTTTCTTCTTAAGTGATAAATACTTATAATCTTCTATCAATAATGTATTTGTTTGAATAGAAGAAAACAATTATAACTTATACTGCAAGCATACTTATTCTATCTTTTCCTTGCAGAGTTAATATTTTCAGAGAAACAGAGTTACAGTTCTAGATTAACTTAAAGCTGTAGAAGGATAGCTAATAAATTAAACAGAAAGACATTTGTGATAGCTGTAAGTAAATTAGGAACTCAGTTCAGAAGAATACTTCTTCTAAACACTGAGATACTGTGCTAGAGTGCTATCTGGTGATACCAGATGTGGAAAAACACAATGATACTAACAGGTTTTGCTACTAACATTCCAAGATACTAATTTTACAGATATTAAACAATTACTCAGGCATGTAAATAATTATAACATTTATCCATTTATACTTAGAAAGACATAAAGAAATGAATGAAGAACCTGTTTAATGATGTGGACAACAACAGCAATGGGAGGCCGTTCCTCCCTACCAAACTCTTGGAGAGCGCTCAAAAAGCGACTTCCCAGGACCCCCGAGCTTGCTCTGGTCTCCCTGGCTTGGAACTAGATGCAACAAAACAGATACAGTCTTCAACTCAGTATCAACTCAGAACTATTAGTCAGTTCCCTCAGCTCAAATAGCTGTAATCAGCATCAAGTTACTGCAACATTCACTCAAACACTTCCTTACTATCTTTCCCTCTTCCTCAAATGAAATTCTTGAATAACATTCAGCTGAATGAATTCTTTCTGGAATAAAAACTGAGCAGCCTCAGCTCTCTTCATTGAGTACTTTTAAAGATTGCCTAGGTCTTAGTTGGGTTAACTGTCATTTAATGAGCCACCTGCTCACATTCCACTTTCTTGGGGAATCATGACCCCAAATATAGGGAATTTGCCACCTGCAACTTAGGAAGTGCTTGAGGATGCTGCCACTTGTCTTTTTTGCCTTTCCACCTAGTTCCATCCACCAGTTTGACCAGTAACCTCTTTTAACAGCTCTCCCATGCTGTTGTCTCCATAATTTATTTATTATTAATAAAATATTCTCAATTACACTCCATAACTGTTGACTATGCTGAGTCATCAATCCCTACTTAGGATTAAGTTTAACATAATGTCTCTAAATATAATAAAACAATTTACATAATTTTACAAAATTGGGGTATGTGACAGGACTAATTAGAAAACCAGAATTGTGTATCTATTTTATTTTTTGTCATTTATTTTTCAGATATTATAAAATCAACCCCTCCTTGATTCCCCGATTGAGATCCACTTGGATTGAAAGAGGTTCCTGGAGGGTTTTCTTTTAACAAGAACACCCATTGTAAAATTTACTAAAATTGACAAGACTCCGATGTGTATGCTCTGCACTTGGATGTGGTTCATCTGATCAGTCAAGTTGTATCAAAAGCACTTGAGTGACTAGTATAATTAGGACTCACTCTCCCAAATTAACAAACCAACAAGTGAAAATCCAACACCTAGATCAAACCGTCACGGTGGCAAAATACCCAAAGGAAGCGGGAACTTCTGAAAAGTGACCTCGGGGCGCCGATCTATATCACACCCTAACAGGTGTATTATGAACAATAGCCCTAGAGACTCCATTCAGCCCACATATTCCTTGCGGGTATCCGTGAAGGTTTAGTTTTGGACATACTCCAAGTACTCTCGGGTATATCTGGAGTCCACCCCTTCGCCTAATTTTAATCAACTCACACCTCAAATTTAACTTAAAACGTACCAAGAGGCAATTGCAAAACATTCACTCCAAGCACATGCAAGTACATTGATTCTATTTTTTGACTCCATTCTAAGGCACTGGTTATTTTCTTGCTTTATATATATATTGTGTCTCAGCATTGTGCTTTCGTGTGTTCATTTTTGTATCTTGTCATCTTCGATTGTCTATAGTTAAATTTCAAACTCCTAAGTAAGTCATTCAGTTTAACATCACCATACTAAGTAATTATCCTTAGTAACTTAATAAGGTCTACCCCCCTTGGATTCGTTAGGAGTTGAGCCTAAACGGAGGAGTCAAGAACAAGGTGGCAGCCTTGACTCGAGACTTTCCCCCAAGGACACACCGAGTGGCTTGAAGATTTCTGCCATGTGACCCAGGTGTGTGAAAGGTGGCAACATTCTTTTGGCGCCATTGCCAGGGATAAATATTTTTATTCCCGAGTGCGACTTAGCTTAACTTTTTTCTAAAAAGATAAAAAAAATTGATTGATCTAGTCTTTAAAAAACATAAAAATTAAAACTCGATCCATCTGGAAACTCCACTGTCTAACATCCTTCAAGAATTTCTACTTGAAGAAACCACCGACAATTATTCAATCCTCTCCCTGATCCCGAAGGGTTTATTAGGGAAATATTATGCAGACTTCTCATAGAAACCTTGAATATTTAGGAGACCAATCCCTCTCAGATATCCATCACATATTTGTAGAGAGTCATGTTCACTAATCTCAAGAAATGACAGAATTTTTCAAACCCATTGACTTTTCTCAGATAGCAGGTAGTCCTCATGAAATTCCGAATGATGCTATCAAGAAGCTCCCCATATTTCAGGGCAACAATGCCATCGCTGCCAAGTCTCACCTTCGAAAGTTTGAAAATCACTTGGTCAGTTATTGCAATGATTCTGCCCATGACCATGAAGATGTCAAAATGACGCTCTTTGCTTTATCCTTGGAAGATGATGCTGAAGAATGGTACTTTGACCTAGATGATGATTCATATAAAACTCTTAGTGAATTCCTAGAGGGTTTTAAGAAGAAATGGGGGGAAAAGAAAGAACCAAGACATCCGCTTGCTGCCCTCCATAACATAAAGAAGATGGAGAATGAAACCATTGATGAATTTAATACTAAGTTCATGAGTGTGGTTGTGGACCTTCCTAGAGAAATCAAGCCAAGGGATGCCTCCATCCTCATATCTTACATCGAAGCTTTCACTGGTGATTTGAGGTACCAGTTAAAGGACAAAGAGCCGACCGATCTAAAAACTACTCAGGAATTGGACGAGAAAATAGAAAAGAATATGCAATCTTCAGGAAAATCCAACATTCTAGGTTACACTAGGGGAAACACTTCATACAACGAAGAAAAGGGAAAAGCCTTTGAATCAGAAGAAAATGGAGCCTCTAAAGATCCCGTAGAAAAGGTAATAGACATGATAAAAGACTTGGTTACTAGTCAAAACCAACTTATGACAGATTAGTGTGCACAATTTAATCCTATGCACAATAGAATAATCACAATGGAAAGAAATAATAGACCTAGGAACTTTCAGCCTAGGCAGAATCAGATGTATCAAAATAAGTTTCCTCAACAAGAGCTTAGGATTCCAAACATGTTAGACTCAGCTAACATGGTAGAAGAAGTAATTCCATGGTGTAGACCCTGTGAACAATTCCACCAACAAAGCACTTGTTATGTTGCAAATCAAGTCATGGAACATGGACTTCCCGAGGTCAGTAATCAGGAAACAAATTCAAGTGAGCTTGATCATATATACATGGTAAGCCAGGCCTACCCTTTGTTACCATCTAAACAATACAAGCCTGAGGATGAAACCATTGCAGAATCTTATAGTGAAACTTATGATGAAAACTGTAATATACATGATGGGACTCCTATGTGTTCTCCATATAATGATGACAGTCTGGAAGGTTTACTACCTTGTGACCTTTTCTCTAAAGAAGATGAGTATGAAAATGAGGACAAGTATAGATTAGAGAATGATACAAGTGATGAAGACTCCCTTATCCCTGATAAAGATGTTGATGAGGAGTCCTGGACATTCATGTAAAATCCAGTCTATGACATGAATAAAGAGGAAAATAATGAACCAAAAACTTTTGATGGTTTTGTTGATTTTTCTGTCTATGGCATATCTAAAGGAGAGAGCATGGACCATGTGGCATTGGGAAACTTTGATATGAAAAAGGAGCATGCAGTTTATCCATATGATCAGTCATAGTCATATCATGCAGAGCCACACAAAGGTATCAATAATGAAGACATGGAGAAGCAGTGTTGTGAAAAGACAGATGTGATGCAATTATTAAAATATCAGTCTCAACTATCATCTCCACATATAGAGTTTCCTCATGACTTGGAGCCGCTTGGGGCTTATATAGTGAATTATCATTTAGTAAGCCTTGATGATCAGTATGATGGTGTAGTCAATCTACCTCATCATTCTGATTTGTACATCAACCCTGTCCAATCATGGATAGAAGCAGCCTACGCAAGAACTTACCAGTTTGGGAGGACGTTTGACGACATTATTCATGCCTATGATTTCCCATCCATCCCCCCCCTTCTGGATCATCACGCAGGTTTACATTTTCTGAATAAAGTATCCTTACCTTGGCTGGTAACCAAAGACAAGGAAATTTTTTTTATGTTAATAAAATTCTTAGGTGGTTACATTGGATTTCTGATTACACTTAACCATTTTTATATCATGCTTAGAGGAGGAAAATAAGCTCCTTGAAAAAGAGCATTTACTTTCCGCATTTTTTGTTTTTTACTTAGCTATAATCAAACATTTTTGTTTTCATTAGTTAGTTACATTTATTTTGTTTAAATAAACCAGCTTAATGGTTCATTTGGTTTTTTATGTAAAGCTTGTGCTACTAAGGTTTTTTTTTGTCAAGTTGAGATGTTTTTAGAGGGTATATAAACCGGAGATTCTGGTGTTCTCATATCCTCTCCTTGCCTTAAAGACCAGATCGAGCACACGTCCCACAGTTGGAGCCAGAATGTTACCACCTAAGTTGTACTTAGTGGTTTTTTATCAAGTGAGCCTGGTGAACCGGACAAGGATAACTTGTTCGGACTTCAGAAGACCTTTGGAAGTAATTCTGGGAAGTGCTTGTTGTACTATATCACATGCTCATACCCCATGGGGGAATTGTAATAATTGTTCTAGCATGATAGTGTCTGTAAAAGACTCGGTCTCCTAGACTTTATTTGTCAATCCGATCAGCCCAGGGTGTTTTTTTCCCTTGGTTATTATTGGTTGTTGAATAAACGACTGATAATTTATGAGTTTTTCACTCCATACCTCCAAAGTTGGGGTGGTCGGCTTG
>LPNX010837112.1:162501-336043 GCA_001517045.1 Pseudotsuga menziesii
GTGATTAGATCTAGTTCTAAGAACCGAATATATATTGTTATATATAGTTTATAAGAGTCTTGCTGCTTAGATATATAATTTTATAAAGAATATCATTTCATAAAGATAGATCTAGGTGTAGGAATATCCTTTTTTGCAAGTAGCTAAAAGCATAGATCTAAAGCTTACTCATAAGGTAGTTTATTTTCCCATTCTTCAAAGATTTAAATTCTACAAGAAAAGTGCACATATTATTGGCTTCCCAAACAGCAAGCCAAGATCCCAAGGAAATCTTGCTTTCCTTGGTTCCTTTTTACATAACTAGATTACCCCAATTTAACAAGTTTTAACTTAGTTTTTTTTTTGTTAAGCTGACCCAAAGGTACTTTCAGAGTGCTTTTGGGAATATTTTAGTCTAATATGCTCGCTGGTTTTTATTATGTTTGACAGAAGAGAAAGGAAGCCTCTGTTCGAAAGTGGCCTCAGGAGTGTTCAAATCCCCCCAAGGGTCTCCCATTTGACTAAAACCTTTAATTTTCATACTTTGTAAGCTCTTGATTTCACTCTGTATAAGGATCAAGAGGAATTATATCAGTTCTCTGATATTGTAACCACTATTAATAAAAATAATTTTTGAATAGGCTCTTTCGAGCCCATTCCCCATCCCCCCTCGGGGGATTTGCGTCCAGGGTAGTATAATTTAATTCATTATCAATTTCATATTCCATATTTGATATTTCAAATTAATCTTAATACTTACCCCATGACTTCTCGATTGACTCGAAAGGGGAAAGAGATTCATGGTAGGACTAATTAGAAAACCGGAATTGTGTATCTGTTTTCTTTTCTGTCATTTATTTTTCAGCTATTATAAAATCAACCCCTCCTTGATTCCCCGATTGAGATCCACTTGGATCGAAAGAGGTTCCTGGAGTGTTTTCTTTTAACAAGAACACCCATTGTAAAATTTACTAAAATTGACAAGACTCCGGTGTGTATGCTCTGCACTTGGCTGTGGTTCATCCGATCAGTCAAGCTGTATCAAAAGCACTTGAGTGACTAGTATAATTAGGACTCACTCTCCCAAATTAACAAACCAATAGGTGAAAATCCAACACCTAGATCAAACCATCACGGTGGAAAACTACCCAAAGGAAGCGGGAACTTCTTAAAAGTGACCTCAGGGCGCCGAACTCTGTCACACCCTAACGTGTGCGTTATGAAAAATAGCCCTAGAGACTACATTCAGACCACATATTCCTTGCAGGTAGCCGTGAAGGTTTAGTTTTGGACATACTCCAAGTACTCTCGGGTATATCTGGAGTCCACCCCTTTGACTAATTTTAATCAACTCACACCTCAAATTTAACTTAAAATGTACCAAGAGGCAATTGCAAAACATTCACTCCAAGAACATGCAAGTACATTGATTCTATTTTTTGACTCCATTCTAAGGTACTGGTTATTTTCTTACTTTATATATATATTGTGTCTCAGCATTGTGCTTTCGTGTGTTCATTTTTGTATCTTGTCATCTTTGATTGTCTATAGTTAAATTTCAAACTCCTAAGTAACTCATTCAGTTTAACATCACCATACTAAGTAATTATCGTTAGTAAATTAATAGGGTCTACCCCCCTTGGCTTCGTTAGGAGTTGAGCCTAAACGGAGGAGTCAAGAACAAGGTGACAGCCTTGACTTGAGACTTGCCCCCAAGGACACATCGAGTGGCTTGAAGATTTGTGCCACGTGACCTAGGTGTGTGAAAGGCGGCAATAGGGATCAACGGTGATAATTGGATGTAACGGGGAAGGATGCGAGCGCATATTATGTGTGGACACCTGGCAAGGGTGGCACTTCATGACCGCATTGACACAATATTTAAAGATCGACGGCCAGAAATAAGCTGCTCTCAAGATTTTTTGGGCTGTAGAAAGCCCAGATAAATGACCACAACATGCCCCACCATGGCAATCGTTCAGCACAAGCTCAGCCTCTTCATGAGTTAAACAATGACGTAAAATGCAATCTACCCCATGGCGGTACAATGCATTATCCATTATGAGGTAGTTCTTGGATACGTGACGTAATCATCATCGGTCATCCTGTGAAAGGTGAGTAGGGACCTTCAATGTTTGTAAATATATGATAATATCCCCATACCATGGATCCAAAGTTGAGATCGGGAAAATGTGCTCATCAACAAGCGTATCTTCACAGGCCTCCTCCTCCTCCTCGCTCGGGAAATTAGATATAAGCTCCGCAAAAATCAATGATTTATTTGATTTTGCTGAAACAAACTCGAGATCAAATTCTTGCAAGATGACAATCCACTTATTATACTTTCCCCCTGTCATCCTTCTAGTGAGGATGAACTGAAATGGATTGACATGGGAAACCACCAAGGTCTGGCGAAGGAGAATAAAGTGTCTCAATCTTTGAACTGCATGAATGGTAGCTAAGGCAAGCTTCTCCACCTAGGAATAACAGATTTCCACATCTATAAGGTTTTGGCTTAGATAATATATGACATGCTCTTGGAGCTCCTCATCCTCTTGAACCAAAACCATACCAATCGTCTCCATAGACATGACCACATAAAGAAGAAAATCACGGCTATAGTCGGGTGGACTAATCACTGGGGCCGATGTTAAGGCTCACTTAAGTGCATCAAAGGACTCCTAGGCTCACTCATCCTAGCAAAAGGTAATGTCCTTCAAAATACGCATAAAGCCTCTAGTCAAATTGGCAAAGTTCACGACAAATCTCTGTAAGAATTTTGCCATGCCTTGCAAACATTGAAGATGTCTAATGTTTCTCAGGGGAGACAATTGAAGTATTGCCTCAACCTTTAAAGGGTCGACTCTTATACCCTCTTTGGAGATAATGAACCCTAATAAGCGACCAGACTTCACGCAAAAGATGCACTTGTGAGAATTTAACCTGACCAAATAATGGCGACACCTTTCGAACACTAATCTCAAATGGTAGGAATGACACATCCTTTGACAAGAGTGAGCAGCAAGGTCATCCAAAAAGACTTCAATAATCGATTTGAGATCATGGAAGATCAAGGTCATAGCCCGCTGAAAAGTGGCTCCGACATTTTTAAGGCTGAAAGGCATCTTCCGATATGCAAAGGTACCCCAAGGACAAATAAAGGCAGTCTTATGTTGGTCCTCAGGTTTGATCTGTATCTGATTGTATCCAAAAAATCCGTCCATAAAGGAAAATACCTCGCTTCCCACACACTCATCCAAAATTTGATCAATAAATGGTGTGGGAAAATTGTCCTTAGGACATGCACAATTCAAGTCATGGAAATCAGTGCATATACGGATCATTCCCTACTTCTTATCAACCAGAACAGGGTTTGAAACCCACTCCGTCAAGGGAACGGGATAGATAAAACCAACATTCAACAGCTTTTCTATCTTAACCTTGATCGCGGGTGCTTTCCTAGGATTCACCACCGGCAAGCATTGTTGAATAGGGTTAGCATTGGGATAAGTTTTAATTTCATGCTCAACAATGCGAGGGTCGATACCTAGCATTTCCTCGTATGACCAAGCAAATACATCACAATTTTTTTTGAACAACTTGGTATACTCTTGAATCTCATCATGGGAACATTTTGCCCCAATATAGACGTTCTCAATCTTGCCAGGATCACGAGAGATATTGATAGTAATGGTAGGATATATATTTTCCATGTTTCCATCAGCCATCAAACTAGGAGAGCTTAATGGAACCAAGGGACTACCAATTCTCTCACTAAGAACCTCCCTAAAGTCCTCACACTCCAAATGTTCAAGATTGAGAAGGAAGTAAGATCTATGATGCAACTCTTCCCAAGGTGGCTCAACTCCAGACATAGCCTCAATAATAGCTTCATCTGAAGGAAAAACACTATCAAGGCAGTCATGTGCATGAGAAGACTGAACTGCCCATGCAGGAAGCACATATGGGTCCTCCTCCTCTGTCCGCGAAGAGGAAGGACTAGGCTCTACCACACATTCAAGATTAGCTTGATATGCTATCATAGTTGTAGGAAATGACACGTCCATGAGTCTAATGGGCTCACTCGAAGCACTCAGTGTAGGAAGAATCCAAGGATCTTCCATATGAGTGGTGCGAAAAGACACTGAACGCAATGACGATAAAGCCTCACCGGAAGTAGACCCGATCATAAGAACAGGTGCAGGAAAACTAAATGATCCCATAAGGGATGGGTACATGCCCACACCCACACTCCCAGTTGCTGGTTGAGAGTGCACGACAATCAGGACAGAAGCTCCCAAAGACGTGCTAACACACAGATTCTTGAATGATATTTGATCAATCGTAACTATCTTCCCATTAAATGGAAATCATACAACTCGAAATAGAGAAGAAGATACGGCTTGCATACTGTACATCCAATTCCTACCCAATAACAGATTGTAGTCAAGGGGCGCATCAAGTACCTTGACCTCAATCACGATGGTCTTCCCTCCCAAACGGACCTTAAGAGAAGGAAGAATGTCATGCGGCCGAAATGATCTACCATCAAATGCAGTCAACATGGTAGTGGATTTATCCAACTCGGGGGAACCCAAACCCTTCTAACACGCCAAAGACATCACGGAAGCAGCAGCACCTTCATCAATCACAGTGCGTTTGACGGTCTTGTTAAGACATTCTACATGAATCAAGAGAGACACATAGTAAGGCAAGTGAGGATGTAGTCTCGTGGTTTCAAATTTTATGACGAAGGAAGAATTATCATCGTTAACACCAAGAGCAGAAAGCAAAGATTTCCTTTGTGAAGGACAACTCTGAAGTACTTCGAGTGCAGACATCGCACATGGAGTGTGGCCTTAGGAATGCGAGGAGCAACTTCAGGTTTATCCACAGGTTTTTCAATATGCAAAGGACTCTCGGGTGGAACAGGTTACTTTCCAAGGTTTGGTTGTGACGAAACATAGTCCTTTGCACAAGTCACAACCTTAGCAGCACACACCATGTTGATGCAACCATGACCACTATAAGCTTTCAGTGGATCTTGATCCCCACCAGACTGATCATGGGTCCTCAAGTTCATATTTTGATTATGAGGTAAATGGTTAGTTAGCACAGCTGGGCCCTACTTTATGAACCTCGAGGCTTCTTCTATCCATAATCCGAGGGCACAAGTGAGTGAGGTGGTCCTCCTTACACAAATTGCAAGGAAAATTAACCTTATGTTTAGGCTACTTTTCCCCCCCATATTTTTGGGTGTTCTTGTCATTAGAATTGGCATTTCCATTCCCATTCCTACCCTTACGATTTTTTTTACCCTTCTTCTTATTCCTTCCGGGTTGTTGGTTACCCTTTTGGTCCGACGATTGTACTGAAAGCACACTTGTCGTTTGGGTGGCTTGAGATGAAGTCGTGGCTTGTCTTTAGGTAGATTGGTTGATGGATAATTGACTGACCTGTTTCACAACCAAATCTACGGGTTTGGAACTCGTACAACCAACAATTTCATGGGCATGTGGTCCAGGTTTTACCTTAGGGTCGAAACTAGAATGCGGAGCATTAGGAATGATCTCATATAACAAACCGGATTGAGCATAAATCAAGTCGAATTCATGTGCCCTAAAAATGGCTTGTTCCTCATTCTGAACTCCGAATGTAGAAACATTCGTCACTATATAAGGTAGTAATGATTTAAGGAACCACTCGAGGAGAAACTCTGGTAGTATGAAGGATTTAATCAATCTCTTCCGTCTACGCCACTCTTGGATATGGTCCGAGATTTGTGTGGCTTTATCTTACCGAAATGTTGACAAGAGTTTAGTACCAATGTCGTAATGCACTGGTAGCTGGAAGTGGTTGAGAAAATTCATAGCTAGGTCATCGAACAAATTGAATGCCCCCCTAGGTAACTCTATGTACCATTTCGTTGCAGGCCCTGTAAGGGTGCATTGAAATAGCCTTAAACGGATCGAATCTTCGTGTAAGGAGTTAGAAGAGAACAATAGGTGAAATGTAGTAACATGTTCACTTGGATATTCTCTTGGTTTTCCCTTGAACTTGGGAATGTCTGAGGGAAGCTTCGTAGGGACAGTTGGCCAAGTCGGGTCTTAAGATATCAGATCATTCATTAGTCTCGACAAGTCAGGAATATTTAATGTTGCGAGGAAAGGGAGCCTAGGTTGAGCAGGTCTATGAGGCGCTCCCTAATAATTTTGGTTCACATAGGATTGATTACCGTAACCACCATGGCCATGGCCATAGTATCCTCCTCTCGTTTGACCCGTGTAGGGTGGCATGGAAACACCATAATGTGGTGTACCTTGACTATGTGGGTGTACAAAGCCATAATTCGGAGAGTAAGCTGGTTGTTGACACCTGTACCCATAAGGTGAATAACTATGTGGATATTGCGGTCCATAAGAAGTCCCATGAGATGTCCCATGAGAAACTCCATAGGTAGGAATAGAAGTTCTGGAAGTAAGAATATGACCTCCAGAAGTAGGAATACGACCTCCCGATACAGCAGGATGTACTTGACTCTGAGACACAACTACGTGAGTAGCAGCAGTACACACATGGATCATAGAAACATTCCAGCCTGCAGGACCACATGAATGATGGGGAGGAATAGCATTCAAAGAACTAGGAATAGAGGATGAAGGGACATGTGAAATCACATAAGTGGTATTCCCTACAGTCACTCGTCTTGGCTCTGGTATCCGAATAGGACTACTAGCACTAGGTCTAGGATGAAAATGTGATGTAGCCTCCACCACTGGGATGGAGGGTGCAATGTGACTCATGCTCCCAAATCTCTCTGCATGGAAAGGAATGGGAATGCCCCTAGGAATACTGCTAGGATCAAATTCTGACTTGGCATGGAACGTCGGATCATGTGCAAGGATACAAGACATCCCATAACTAACACAACTAGTGCTTGTAGGTTCATGATGAGTCTTGTCACCCGAAATCCAATACCGACGGCCTGTGAATGAGGGATCATACCCAGAGTGTGTAGGTATATCACATGAAGGATCACACCCAAAGTGTGTAGGTATATTAGGTGAAGGATCATATGTAGGAGTAGGATCTTCTTCTCCAACCTCCTAAGTTGGAGAAGAAAACTCAGGAATTTCATCTTCATGATCTCCCATCATGTGTGAATCAATGTGAGAAGTAGTCCGCCTAGACTGTCTATTTCTCTCTCCCAAAGGAGGAGGAGATGTAGAAGGTGAAAGTCCTGCTAAACGACAAGAATGGCGGGGTGCCGCACCCGAATCCACAATGACTCAAAAAATGAAAAAGACTCTCTAATTACACAAACCCTAAGCAAGCTAGCACGCACAGAGCATACACCAATATAATCTAAAGCCAATCATAAGCAAACAAGGGTAGGATATGTGAGCTCTCGAATGAAGTAGGTATGTCTCACCTAGGAGAGGCTTGAGACTCCCATACACAACAAGCGGAGGTTTGTAACCAATTATTGTGGCCCTCAGCTTCAACGCATATAGCGACTATGTTACCCGACCCAAACCTGGCTAGGACACCTACAGAATAACCCCTGCAAAGTACCCCCTCGATAACCTAGGTAAGGTAACTAAGGTCACCTCAATATAATCAATGCTTAGGCAGATAGTCGCAGGCGGGATTGACCGTATGGGTAGGGTAGAAAATACCAAAACTCTCGAAAGAGCCCCCAGATCATACGAATACAATCCTAGAAATATCTCCGGTGCTACTCAGTTATGACTAGGGGTCATCCCAATCAATAATCACTCACACTGTCTCGTGCTCAACTCCCTTGTAAGAGGAGGATCCTGAGAAACACTAATTATACCAAGGAATTTCACACTCTCACCTGGACAGACACATACATGTTGTTGTTTAGTGGTCTTGGAGAATTTACTCACAATGAACTATTCCAAGACCCTAAAACTTAATCTTGTTGGTGTACCCTATCAAAGAAAATAATGTAATCCATTTTAATTAAGCGTTGATTTTATTTGGATTTGTTACTCGAAAAAGGTAGATGACCGTGCAATCAATGGTGTTATTACGCAACATGAAGTAAAATGCACACCTAACAATCAATGCGAATGCATTGAGATGAATGAAAAATAGGGCATGCTACTATGTGAAATGCAAAATTTTCTTCAAATGGAAAATGCAGTCATTCCTATATGAAATCCTAACTAATACTTCTCTAAGCAAACCTAGTGCAAGTACCATGCAAAGTGCAAAGTGCAATGCATAATGATGCAAAGAAGCAAATATTTTTTGGATTTTTTGAATAAAAATGAGATACTAAAGCAAAAGAATGATTCTACCACCCCCAGACTCTGCAAGCACAATCAAACAGTACTCACACAAAGTACTAAGGTAAAAGAAATCTAATGCACTAATCCCAAAACAAAAAATTGAAAATGCAATGACAAGAACATTCTTAAAAAACAAATTTACCCTAAAAAAGGTGTCTCTGGTTAGAAACAGAGGTGTATATAGACTTTAGCAGTATCAAAGGAGACTTAGAAATCATCAAAATTCACCCAGCAACAATCAATATTCCTCTAAAATGAAAAACTCAGGGCATACGTGACTGTTCACAGTAAACTTGTGTATGTACGCGGATATAGCAGTCAAAGCTGCGTGTATATGCGACTGTGAGTTAAAAACTCGCGTACAGGAAGAAAAATGTATAAAAAGAAAGGAAAACAGATAAAATGAGACAAAATTCACACCAATCAAACACTACCAGGAAAACATGCCCCTAGACCCGACTCAGAAATAGAGAAATAAAAGCAATTCAAGAACATTGAATGCCGATAAAAAACCCCAAAGGACAACTACTAGGAACTCCTCAACGGAGTCGCCAATTCTGTTATAGAGAGAAATTCCTATGGCTTGGGGTACCACAACAGACAGCTTGACTCTAGAAATCAATCCTTTCCTATATGCAAGAGAAACCAAATGTCTAATACTAAAGGATCTCAATTCGTACCTTATTCTGGACGGTTGATGTAGATCCCCATTGAGCTTTCCAACTCCAGCTTGAATTGATAAATTGCTTCCTCGACATTCAATAAACAAGACAAGCATGCTATATATAATTGTGTTAGATCTACTCTAGAATATATAATCAATAACATATAAGCATTTGAAATCATCCATGGATCAAATATTCATTCAAATACACATTATTGGACAGGAAAATATATTTCTATTAATATAAAACAGAGATTACAATAGAGACAACCTCTGTTGGCACATCTACGAATCGGAGAAACTGAGTCCCCCACTTGGGCCTCTACCACTTCAATCCTCCATCTCTCGATAGCAAGCTCACAAGCAAAGGGAAATCTTGGGAAGAACACAAAAGTGCTCCAAGGGACAAAGGGATGCAGCCACAAGTATAAGCTCCAGCAACAATGGACTATAGTTTTCTTGCTCTCAATTCCTCATGCCTTCAATGTATCCAAAGGGTTCCTTATATAGCTCTTCAATGGGGTAATGAAAGGTCGAATCTGAGTGATCTCAAGGCATATGGAAGGGTAGGAGACAAGTGAGTCGGATCCACATCAAGGAAAACTCCAAAAGAATTTGGCCTTTTTCACACATCCTGATGTACGCAGTTTTAGGGGTCAAACCCGCTTATATACGCGAGAAAGGGTTTAAAAGTCATGTATGGAAATTTTTGCATATTTTTAGGGATGATCTTGGAAACATTAAAAGTACAAAAATGGCCCATGGGATCTAAGGAGTTTGTAGAGGGATAGGGAAGGCCATAAAAATGTGATTCACCATGTGTGGTAAAATCAGCTATAACACATGCCTTAAAGTTTACTAAAATTAAAAACTCCTCTAAGCCTTAAAATTCAACATCAAGTACTTTGGAGACATGTACATGGCATATTCCATGCTTGGTTTTAAAAAATTTTGTTATTTGGATTTCATGTTTATCCTTGTTTGGTTTTATTGAAAGTATAGGAAGCTTACTTTATAATTTTCTCTTTTCCTTTAATGGCACATCTAATTCTCATGTCTTTGATCTAAGAATTAGTGCTATTTTTCCTTTTATATCATATATTACTTGTTTACCATAAGGAACTTATGTAGGTTTTGAGCTGTAGTTACCAGAACACAAATATGATATGAATGAGAATACGTATTCTAGTTTTTGGATTTCTTTTTGGATATGATACATCTGGATATGGCCTAGAGGTGTACTTATTAGTCAAGAAGAAAGATGGTGGTTGCATATGCATGCTATTCAATATATTGTCTCAACATCTAGGTAGAATTTCAAGCACTCTGTTCACTATGCATGGACATATGTTCCACAATATCCGAGGTATGTGATCTCTAGACTCTGTTGAATAAAGAAGTGAATTAAAGTTGAGGCTTGGATTGTTGAGAATCCAGTTTTTTAAGAATGTCACTGTAATATTGTTGCATGTGGATGGTCACACAACTAATATTGCAATCAAATATGTTTGTGGATTTTAGATGTCTTGTTAAATGTATTTATTACTATTATATTGTGAGATAACAACTTTATTAATACCTTTTCTTATAATGTGATATTTAGTACGGCAATTGGTTTTGTTATTTTCTCAATTGAAGGACCGGCAGTAGATTTTAGAAATATCGTCAATCCCATTGAAGAGTAGAAGGTTGAAACTAAGTACTATAACTCAAAGTTAATATTCCTAGAGTCTTTAGACTATATCCTATTTATGATGATTTTCTTTTGGAAGTAATATAAAAACTGAACTTTTCATCAATTGGTTTGTCTACTACTATGTAATTTTTGTGATACAGATGGCATGCATTTTCTAGAGCTAAGTTAGGCTGAATTGACATGAGTTTCACATGCTTAAATTATCTTAAATACAGATAACATACATTATGCGCTAAATAAAGGAAAATATCAACTCGGGATAAGGTCAAATATTTTAGAAGACATCAAAGAAAACTCTCAAAATCATCTTGGGGAGGATTGGTGGGACTTCAAGTGCACATCTCAAAACTAGTCCATAGGTTGTAAAAATTGTGAAAACATCAAACTACCATTTTGGAAAACCTCTAGCTTCAATATGAGGACAATATTTGAATATTTGAACAAATAAGAGGAAGAATCATCCAAGATACTACAACTCCATAGATGCAATTTGCATGAGTTCATCATTTGGATGGCCCTTGTGTGAATTTTGAAAGCTTGTGCCAAACTGATTTGCCATAACCATATTTGAAGGAAAAATTTCCTTTATTTGTAACAACAACCACTTATTGGATTAGGAAATGAAGTATGATCATGTGGAAATGTCATATGGAATTGTAATCTATATGGATGATGAAAATATGGAACTGGAGGAATACGGAGAGATCATTGTGGATGAGTCCTCAACATTGTCAACAAAAAAGAAGATGATTGTGTACTTTGCTGGAATAAATTCCCAAATACTTGAAAATACAGATGAGCGACTCTGTACTGGTTCTTTTTCTAGCCCAGACAAGTCAGATTCTGAACATACACCAAGTTCATCCTCTTTAGTGGCAAGAGGGCACTGCTTTGATCAGAAAAAATCCTGGGACTACAACAGTTCACCAGATGAACAAATTCAAGGAAATGAACGTGTAGGAAATATTGCTTTCGGTTCTGATTGCACATCACAGAGCATAAGTGGGAATCCAATTAGATGCCCCTTCCCTTGAATCCCCTCTTTCTCTAGTAGTTGCCAACCTGTATATGAAGGCTTTTGAGAAATCTGCTATTGAATCCTTCCCTTTAAAACTGAAACGGTGGAAGAGGTTTGTGGACGATACAAATATTAACTGGCCACATGGGAAAGAAAGCTTGTGGGAGTTTTTGGGACATCTAAACAACAGATCAGATCATATCAAGTTCACCATGGAAGTAGAAGAGGACAACAAAATCCCTTTCCTGGATGTTCTCATCACAAAAAAGAATGGAAAGGCCCTAGGTCATCAGTTTTATGGAAAAAAGACTCATACTGATAGGTACCTACATGCGGACTCACGCCATCTTCCAACAAAAAAGATAGGGGTGCTAAACACTCTAATAACTAGAGCCATCAAAATTTTGGATGAAGACCACCTAGAACTTGAAATTGACCACTTAACTAACGTCTTCCAAGTTAATGGTTACAATAAAAATCAAATCAGGAGGGTCATCAAGAAAGCTCGCAGCAGGTCTCAAAAACAAAATAGGTGCCTTGATGGAACCATGATCACTCTTCCTTATATCAAAGGAACAACAAATGTTATAGCTAGGATTATTTGTAAAAAGAACATTGGTGTCACTTTTGCACCTCCAAACTCAATAGGTAGAATGCTAGATACCTCCAAAGACCCAGTAGAGCCCTTAAAACAGAAAGGTGTTTACAGGATTCCTTGCTCATGTGCGATCCCCTATATTGGGGAAACTAGATGCTATGTTCAGGTGAAGCTCAAGGAACATTGTGCTAACATCATGCACAATCACCACCAAAAATAAGCTCTTGCTGAACATGCCCACCAATCTCACCACCACATACTCATTGAAGAAACTAAGCTTATTACTAGAGAGGAACATTACAAAAGGCGGAAAATTAGGGAGGCTATTGAGATAGAAAAATTTCCTTTGAACCTAAATAGGGATGACGTCCTTAAACTCAATAAGTGTGGGCACCGGATTATCCACCATATCAAAAACACTAATAGACAAGAAGAAAAAACAAAGGTCTCCAATTATTAAATTAAATATTAAAATTTCATATTAACTTTTAGGATTATAAAGGAAAAGAATTTTGTAAACTTAAAAAACTCTTAAGGCAATTATTATATTAAAATTAAAAAAGGTTTTATTTAATTAAAATGTATTAAATAAAAGCTTTACTAAAAAACTTTGGTATAAAATTAATAATTTTTTCTAGTCTGAACAATTAATAGCCTTTTAGATTAGTAAAAGTTAAATAGAAATTAAATTTTTTTAGGATTTGTAAATATTTATTTTATAGAATTTGATTTTCCAATAATGGAATTTAGTTTTAGGTTAAAAAAAATTATAAGGGTTTTTTATCATTTTAGGTTCAAATAAGTTTTTTAAGATTAGTAAAAGTTAAATAGAAATTAAAATTTTTTAGGATTTGTAAATATTTGTAAATATTTATTTTATAGAATTTGATTTTCCAATAATTGAAGTTAAAAAAATTTATAAGGGTTTGTTATCACTTTAGGTTCAAATAAGTTTTTAAAAATTTATAGGGTGTTATTAATGTTTTTTAGAAATTAAAATTTTATTAAAAAAAAATTAACTTTTAAAATTAAAAAATTAATTTAAAAAAAAAATTAAAAAAGAATTAAATTTTTTTTTTTTAGATTTAGGGCTAAAATATGTTGGCTTGAAAGTTTTTTAAATAACCTAATTTTCCTTTTATTAATAGGCTATTTTTTAAAACTAAATTAACCACAAGAGACTTCCTCCTGATAATGAGCCCTACTCTACGGCTCGAAACGTCAAGAACAAAACTTAGCCAACGCAGTTTTCCTCTTGTCTTCAATCTTCACTGCATAATCATGAACATCTTAATTCAATCCCTCCATGGAAGGGATGTGTTGGACATCCTGAAGTCCTTTGAGAAGTTATGTGGCAGATTGGTGAAGAAAATAGCAAATCTAGATTTTCTAAAAAATTGTCAGGATAAACACATCATTCTGAAATTCACTGAAATAAAGCACACCCTATTGAACAAAAACCACCGAATCTTTGAAGAAGCTAGTGCTGCATTGGTACATTCAGAGATTCACCGAACTCGCAGAGACATTAACGTTGTCTCTCAAAACCTTTATAAACTGCATTTGTACCTGGCCTTTACCCTGCGTTCTGATATTTGGGCACGCGTGGAGGCTGCCTCCTCCGCATAGGTATGAGATACTAGCTACAAATTTGAAGTTTAAACATAATCAGAAGCTAGGCAGATTGTTAAAAGACCAAAAACCAGACAACGAGCTGATTGGTAGATCAAAATCGTGCGTTATTAACCTTTCTGAAGTCGCGTTGAATGAGGAACAAACTAAGGTGCTTGAACGTTGGTTAAACTTTGTTGTTTCTCCCAAAAAACTGCCTTTACAAAATTTGATATGTAGGGTAGAGGACGCGGTGTCCAATCTCCCAGAAACCCAAGCTGAAGAAGCTATACAGGAATGTGTTGTTGCCATTAGAAAAGCAAGACCGCCCAAGACCAATATATCACCAGGTGAGAGGTTGGCATTAAGAAGCCTGAGGAATAATGAAAATATTATTGTGTTAAAGGCAAATAAAGGGAATTTCACGGTCATTTTGGATAGGGTTGAATATGATAAGAAAATGCTTGAGCATTTATCGACAAGTGGAAGCTACAAAAGACTGGATAAGGATCCCACAAGGAAGATTATAGCAGAGGTTACAAAAACCATTAAAAATCCCTCTCTTGATGAAAACTCTAAAAAGAAATTAATCGCAAAGGATACATTGGTTCCTTGGATTTATGGTTTACCCAAGATTCACAAGGAAGGTGTTCCTATTAGACCCATAGTGAACACTATAGGATCCCCTACTTACTTTTTAGCAAAATTTCTTGCAAAAAAGTTAAAATCCTTGGTGGGTCAAACCCCCTCTTACATCAAAGATTCTACACACATGGTGAAGGAAATGAAATAATTTGAGGTAGAAGAGGGTGATATTTTATCTAGCTTTGATGTAGTGTCCCTTTTTACAAAGATTCCAGTAGATGAAGCCCTTGTAGTGGTCAGGGAGATAACCAATGAAGAGACAAAAAAACTAGTTAGGGTTTGCCTTAAATCTACTTTCTTCAGCTTTAAAGGTGTATTATATGAGCAAGTTGAGGGCATTGCTATGGGATCCCCTCTTTCTCCAGTAGTTGCTAACCTATATATGGATCCTTTTGAGAAATCGGCTATTGAATCCTTCCCTTTAAAACCGAAATGGTGGAAGAGGTTTGTGGACGATACAAACATTAATTGGCCACATGGGAAAGAAAGCTTGAGGGAGTTTTTGGGACATCTAAACAACAGATCAGATCATATCGAGTTCACCATGGAAGTGGAAGAGGACAACAAAATCCCTTTCTTGGATGTTCTCATCACAAAAAATAATGGCGGGGCCCTAGGTCATCAGGTTTATAGAAAAAAGACTCATACTGATAGGTACCTACATGCAGACTCACACCATCTTCCAACACAAAAGATAGGGGTGCTAAACACTCTAATAACTAGAGCCATCAGAATTTAGGATGAAGACCACCTAGAACTTGAAATTGACCACTTAACTAATGTCTTCCAAGTGAAATTTTACAATAAAAATCAATTCGGGACGGTCATCAAGAAAGCTTGTAGCAGGTCTCAAAAACAGAATAGGTTCCTTAATGGAACCACGATCACTCTTCCTTATATCAAAGGAACAACATATGTTATAGCTAGGATTCTTCGTAAAAAGAATGTTGGTGTCACTTTTGCACCTCCAAACTCGATAGGTAGAATGCTAGATACCTCCAAAGACCCAATAGAGCCCTTAAAACAAAAAGGTGTTTACAGGATTCCTTTCTCATGTGAGATCCCCTATATTGGGGAAACTAGACGCTCTATTCAGGTGAGGCTCAAGGAACATTTTGCTGACATCATGCACGATCGCCACCAAAAATCAGCTCTTGCTGAACGCACCCACCAATCTCGCCACCACATACACATTAAAGAAACTAAGCCTATTACTAGAGAGGAACATTACAAATGGTGGAAAATTAGGGAGGCTATTGAGATAGAAAAATTTCCTTTGAACCTAAATAGGGATGATGGCCTTAAACTCAATGAGTGTTGGCACCCGATTATCCGCCGTCTCAAAAACACTAATAGACAAGAAGAAAAAACAAAGGTCTCCAATTATTAAATTAAGTATTAAAATTTCATATTAACTTTTAGGATTATGAAGGTTAAGAATTTTGTAAACTTAAAAAACTCTTAAAACAATTATTATATTAAAATTAAAAAAGGTTTTATTTCATTAAAATGTATTAAATAAAAACTTTACTAAAAACTTTTGGTAGAAAATTAATATTTTTTTCTAGTTTGAACAATTAATAGTCTTTTAGATTAATAAAAGTTACATAAAAATTAATTTTTTTTAGGTTTTGTAGATATTTTTAAATATTTATTTTATAGAATTTGATTTTCTAATAATTGAATTTAGTTTTAGGTTAAAAAAATTTATAAGGGTTTGTTATCATTTTAGGTTCAAATAAGGTTTTAAAAATTTATAGGGTTTTATTAATGTTTTTTAGAAATTAAAATTTTATTAAAAAAAAATTTAACTTTTAAAATTAAAAAATTAAAAATTTCTTTAAAAAATCAAAAAAAAATTAAAAAAAATTTTAAAATTTTTAAAAATTTAGGGCTAAAATATGTTGGCTTGAAAGTTTTTAAAAAAACCTAATTTTGTTTTTATTAATAGGCTATTTTCTAAAACTAAATTAACCATGAGTGCCTTCCTCATGATGATGAGCCCTACTCTATGGCTCGAAATGCCGAGAACAAAACTCAGCCAACGCAGTTTTCCTCTTGTCCTCAATGTATCCTTTATTCAAGCCTTCTACAATTTTCTTGGTTTCATCTTCAGCTTCGATTCTTGCCCTTTTTACCAAATGCAAATGTTCATCAAAGTTAAGTTTCCTTGCCTTGACCTGTGTCCTTTTCTTTTGATGATCTACTCTAGATAATACTTCATGAACATTTTCTTCTTTCGTGCAAATATTTATCTTTATTTGATTATCTGATCTCTATGGTAGAGTTGATAATGTCGAATTATGTTTCTTCAAGAGCTTTCTTTTCTTCCTCAGAATGGAATTCTGATGCACAGAAGTGTTTGGAACTACACTAACTTCAGTGTCTTTAGTCACAAATGTAGAAAGCACATGATCTTTGACATTAGGAACATAATGTTAGAACCCTGTAATTTTCCTATGGTTGTTGTAGGAAGTCACAAGGGTAACCATTTCAACCAACCATTATAATGCATTCTAGCCAATGCAGTTAGAGAGGGCTCTCTCTTGTCATGGTAACCTTCACATAAACATTTAGCTTTAAATGAGCACAAAAAAAGACTAGATTTCTACTAGTAACATGGATAGTTACAAAATAAAACGGGTTGACAAAGAGAAAATTCCAACATACTAATCTAGAAATAGATTAGCAGAATAATGCACGTGAAAATGGAATAAACAGAGAGAGCACACACTAAATACAAGCACCGTGATGAATCTCATAAACACAGAGAAATATATTCATTAATGCTTACCAAAAACTATTGCAGAACTACAAAGACTGGCGTTGAGGCCTCAAAAATGAAAATCAGTTCGACCTCTATCCTCCTCAAGGGAGGTTCTATTTATAATGCAAACTACCCCCAAAGATACGTCCTAAAATAGGGTATCAATTCGGTTACATAGTACAGGACTAACCCATAATCATCATATCAAAATCCTAACAAACTACATTAGGTGGCAATTTCGCCACGATTTTATTACCAAAACAGGAAATGTGTTATGCCATGCACGCTGGTCGGAATGGAACTATGGCTTATGAATGAAGGCTTCCTTGTCTTGACAGTGACGTATCGATGCCTAATGACTTTAAATCCTCTTAGTAAGTGCTCCCTTACCAAACCGAATGAAATGTTTCCATAACCCCTCCTGCTCCTACCCTCCATGTTCACTTTGCGGTTGATGACTTTCTATGTCGGGTTTCTGAGCTATCGCAAAGTTATATATTCTCTCCGTGTTCGATAATTATGTCCTCGGGAAACATCTTTACTTACGAGGGCCAAGGTGAACTGCCATTCTTTCGACCATAATAGTCTTCTGATGGCTTTCCATTCTTGTGCTTCTCTCCTCCATGGAGCATGGCCTTCTTAACAACACGATGCCTTCATGAGTTCGTCGCCTCCTGGAAAAAAATAGCAAGAGAGATTCACAGGAGTGATGATGGAGACTCTAGATCCAACCTTCTCCCATCTGAGCATTTGCTTTGACTAGCCACTTCTAGTGATGGATCCTACATACTGTGACCATGGAGATAATGACTACGTTCAGAGGCCTTGACCAGACGCCCATCCGGTTGGAGACCCCAAGAATCGCTTCCATGAGGGTGTTGTGTTTTTCTAGGATAACATCATCCTCACCAGCCTCAGAAGGTCATTCTAATGTGATGAACATCATTCTATTGTTTTCACTAATGTTGGAGGACTCTTCTAATGCGATGAACATCTCTACCCTGATGGCTGGAATAGCTACAACGCAATGGCCCAGATATGTTTTGAACCCCCGCCGCGCTCAACTTCCAGAAGGACATAAAGAACCATACATACCTTATACGTGTGGGTCATTGCAGTCCTAGTAGCAGGGTCCTTAGGCTTCCATAAGAACGACACTTTGACACCCTTGTTCTCCATCAATATTTGCTCAATTCATTTTTCTGCCAAAGTCCAAATGATGGCGTTATAAAGAGCATGGACGCATGATCTTGGTAAGGGTCAGTCAACCCCTCTCATGCACCATCGTTGAGCGTTATGATGACACACAAACAGTCACGTGGACATTCGCTCGAACTTCCTACATGGAAATGTTAGTTGCGCCGGTTCCCTTATTGCGATCCAATGGCCTCGTTTGCAGAAATGACCTTTAGCTTTGCTCGTAATCATTCTTAGGAGATATTCATTGTAGTCAAACTTGACGTCTATCACCTCGCTGCTCTGTCAGCCTACCTGGAATTTTTATGCCTCTCTCCCTTTCGGTATTGTTACCACCTAAGTTGTACTTAGTGGTTTTTTATCAAGTGATCCTGGTGAACCAAACAAAGATTTTTTGTTTGGACTCCAGAAGACCTTCGGAAGTGCTTCTGGGAAGTGCTTGTTGTACTATATCACATGTTCATACCCTATGGGGGATTTGTAATAAACGTTCTAGAATGATAGTTTCTATAAAAGACTCAGTCTCATAGACTTTATTTGTCAATCCGATAGGGTGTTTCTATAGGGTGTTTTTTCCCTTGGTTATTATTGGTTGTTGAATAAATGACTTATAATTTCTCAAATTTTCACTCAATACCTCTAAAGTTGGGGTGGTCGGCTTGGCATTTAGGCCTATTGAGGTTATTAGAGTGTATGTGTCAATGTATAAACATGCTAGGCATTATGGTTGAGTCATATGAACATGTATAAGTACCCCTAGGTTTTTTAAATTTTTTTAATTTCTTCGATGTTTTTTTTAAATTTAATTTTTCCAAAACTTAGGCTATCTTTTAATAGTTTAATTGGAAAAATTGGTTTTGTAATAAAAGTGGGCTCGGAAGTCAGATTCAGTCATGTAGGTGCTCATTTTCAAGCTAAGAGCACCCAGTAAACCTATAGACCCACTATTTCCTAGTTTTGAGTGATTTTCCATCACTCGAGTAAAAAAACCCCAAAAAATTAATTATTGATTATTTTAATTAATAAATTGATGAATAATTAAGCAAATCCAAAATCCTAGATCATTGGATTCTCAGCTGATTTGATTGAAATCAGTTAGATCTGAACCAGATTGACTGGATCTGACAAATCCTTGAGTGAAGGAGGTGATTTGGATTGATCCAGAGTTGAACTTCCACATCCTTTATGGGGAATTACGCCCTCTCTCTCTCGTCCACACGTGTGGGCTCTCCTGAAAGCTCTGTGGATTGATGTGGCAGTATGTGGGTTGATGTGTCAGCTCAATCAGCCCCTCAATTGACAAGTAGGCTCAGTGGAAGCTCAATTCAGCTTCAGATTGGCATTAATGGACTCTCCTTCAGTTGCAGTGGTCGGTCTCCTTGGGATTTGCGCCCCCCCTGGGCTGGATCTCCTATTTTTTATATAAATCAAGCTTAGATCACATCTTCCAAGCTAGTTGGAACTAGGATTGAGGTGTTGTTGCTCTTGTACTATGTTATTGTTTATTATTCTAGAATAAAGAAGCTTTGGAGGCAAGATCTATGGTGTAATGCTCTTCATGTGTGGATGGTGATTGTCAAATGCTTATCAGGTATAATCTATGTTATTTATCATTGCTTTTGCTAGTTAATTGTTGGCCTTGAAGGAGAGAGCTCCCTCCTGTTAGGGTAAGAGTTTATTCTAGTTTTTTTTATGCTCTTACTGTTTGCTTGTTTCATATCTATTGGAGTTGCATGTATTTTAATTTTAATTGCATGCTTTCCAATTATCTCTTCCAGTAGCACCTATGTTTTGACGTGCTTTTAACCATCTATTTGTGCAAGGATTTCTATGTTGCAGGTGATCTCACTTGTTGAAGAGGTTGAGCTGGTTTACATCTTCAAGATATTCTAAATGAGATAGTCCCTCGGTGTTCCACCAAAGCAAACTCCAAAGCCCAACATTCCTAGGCATCCAACACTCTTTCTCTCTCTTTCTCCTTCAAAACATCAATTTTCTTACCTGGTTACTGGGTTCTAAAGCTTTGTTATCATTTGGATCTGTTTTATTAAAGTAAAATTTACATAGATCTACTATTTCAAAGCTCATAGTCTAGATCTCATTTCTGAAAGGTATCATTAAGCATTCTAGATCTAGCATAATAAATCGTCTGTTTTGCATGGCAAGTTAAAGAAAATTAGTAGGTTGAATGCTCTAGATTTACTTTTCTATTTTAAAAAGATTAAATCCAGAAATCAGTGCATATTTCATTGGCTGCACAAACAACAAGCCACGATCCCAAGGAAATATTGCTTTCCTTGGTTCCTTTTTCACCTGTTTAGCTAGTTTTAACTTAGTCTTTTTTGAGTTAAGGTAGGCTGACCCAAAGGTACTCTTAAAGTGATTTTGGGCATATTTTATTCTAACATACTGGATTATTTTTATCAGGTGTAACAGAAAATGAAATAATCTGCTGTTTGAAAGTGGCCTCGGGAGCGTTCAAATCCCCCCAGGAGTCTCCCCTTTGACTGAAATCTTAAAATTTTTGTAAAGTTGTAAGATATTGGTTTCATCCTATATAAGGACCAAGAGGTTTCTGATATTTAAGTTTTCTGATATTGTAACCAATAATAATAAAATGAAATATTTTTTGAGTAGGCTCTTTCGAGCTCGCTCCCCATCCCCCCAGGGAGGATACACGTCCATTTCACTTTTTTGCATTTTCCCTTTTTTCTGCTCTAGTTTAGTACTGACATGCAGGATTGTATACTTTGATATAATTTTGATTTATTCCATCTTTTAATTTAAAAAGTAATCATACTACTTACCCCATGACTTCTTGATTGACCCGAAAGAGGAAAGAGATGCGTGGTAGGACTAATTAGAAAACTGGTGTTGTGTATATTTGATTCCATTTTCATTAATTGTTTCGTTAGTCTTACTAAAATAAACCCCTACTCGATTCCCTGATTGAGGTCCACTTGGACCGAAAGAAGTTCCTAGAGGGTTTTCTTTTTTAATAAGAACACTTGTTTTAAAATTTACTAAAAATAACAAACACTCTAGTGTGTATGATCTGTGCTTGGCTGCAGTCCATCCGATCAGTCAAGCTGCATCAAAAGCACTTCAGTGACTAGAATAATTAGGATTCACTCTCCCCAAATTGAAAAACCATCAGTAAAAAATCCAACACCTTGATCAAACCATTACTGTGGAAAAATACCCAAAGGAAGCGGGAACTCCTGAAAAGTGACTTCGAAGTGTCGATCTCTGTTACACCTTCGGGTGCATTATGAACAATAGTCTCAAAGATTCCATTCATCCCACATATTCCTTACTAGTAGCCATGATGGTTTAGTTTTGGACATACTTCAAGTACCCCCTGGGTATATCTGGAGTTCCCTCGCCTAAGTTAAATTACTCATATTCTTACATTAATTTAAAATTAACCAAGATACAATTGCACAACATTCATTCCAGCACTTGCAAGCACTCTTAATTGTTTTTTTACTCCATTTTCAAGGCACTGGTCAACTGTTTATTTCTTTCAATCTATATGTTATTGGGTGTCATTTTCGTGCTTACTTGTGATTATCTCATCATGTTATTTATTGTTTACAATTGTTAAATTGAAACTCCTAAAAAACTTACTCTTTAATATGTTCATCATACTAAATAATTTTTCCTTAGTAACTTAATCGGGTCTACCCTCCTTGGCTTCGTTAGGAGTTGAGGCTAAACAGAGGAGTAAAGAACAAGGTGACAGCCTTGACTCGAGACTTGTCACCAAGGACACACCTAGTGGCTTGAAGATTTCTGCCATGTAACCCAGGTGTGTGAAAGGAAGCAACACCTTTTGGCGTCACTGCCGAGGATAAATCTTTTTATTCCCGAGTACGACTTAGCTTAAACTTTTTCTAAACAACTAAAAAGATAAAAAAAAGAAATTTGATTGATCTTGTCTGTAAAAAACATAAAAATTAAAACTCGATCCATCTGGCGACTCCACTATCTAACATCCCTCCAATAATTTATACCCGAAGAAACCACCATCAATTATTCAATCCTCTCCTTGATCCCAAAAGGTTTATTAGGGAAATATTGAATAGGCAGACTTCTCGTAGAAACCTTGAAAATTTAGGACACCAATCCTTCTTAGATATCCATCACATATTTGTAGAGAGTCATGTTCACCAATCTCAAGAAATGATGGAATTGTTCAAACCCCTTGACTTTTCTCGGATAGTAGGTGCTCCCCATGCCATTCCAAAAGATGCTATCAAGAAGCTCCCCGTATTTCAGGGCAATAATGCCATCACTGCCAATTCTCACCTTTGAAAGTTTGAAAAGCACCTGGTCAGTTATTGCAATGATACTTCCCATGACCATGACGACGTCAAAATGAAGCTCTTTGCTTTATCCTTAGAAGATGATGATGAAGAATGGTACCTCGACCTAGATGATGAATCATATAAAAATCTTAGTGACTTCCTAGAGGGTTTTAAGAA
The DNA here is from genome assembly GCA_001517045.1 of Pseudotsuga menziesii. NCBI lineage: Eukaryota > Viridiplantae > Streptophyta > Pinopsida > Pinales > Pinaceae > Pseudotsuga > Pseudotsuga menziesii. The sequence continues at coordinate 185,485 of LPNX010837112.1, forward strand.
GAAATGGGGAGAAAAGAAAGAACCAAGAATCTTCTTGTTGCCCTTCATAACATTAAGAATATGGAGAATGAAACCATGGATGAATTTAACACTAAGTTCAGGCATGTGGTTGCGGACCTCCCTAAAGAAATCAAGCCAAAGGATACCTCCATCATCATATCTTACATCAAAACTTTCATTGGTGATTTGAGGTACCAGTTAAGAGAAAAAGAGCCGGCCGATCTAAAAACTGCTCAGGAATTGGCTGAGAAAATAGAAAAGAATATGCAATCTTCAGGAAAATCCAACATTCCAAGTTACACTAGGGGAAACACTTCATACAACAAAGAAAAGGGAAATGCCATTGAATCAGGAGAAAAGGGAGCCTCTAAAGATCCCATGGAAAAGGTAACATACATGATAAAAGACTTGGTCACTAGTCAAAACCAACTTATGGCAAATCAGTCCGCACAACTAAATCATATGCACAATAGAATAATCACAATGGAAAGAAATAATGGACCTAGGAACATTAAGCCTAGGAAGAATTAGATGTATCAAAAGAAGTTTCCTCAGCAAGAGCCTAGGATTCCAAACTAGTTAGACTCAGTTAACATGGTAGAAGAAGTAATTCCATGGTGTAGACCCTGTGAACAATTCCACCAAGAAAGCACTTGTTATGTTACAAATCAAGTCATGGAACATGAACTTCCCGAGGTAAGTAGTCAGGAAACAACTTCAAGCGAGCCTGATCATATATACATGGTAGGCTAGGCCTACCCTTTGTCACCAGCTAAACAGTACAAACCTAAGGATGAAACCATTACAGAATATTATAGTGAAACTTATGATGAAAACTGTAATGTACATGATGGGACTCCTACATGTTCTCCATATAATGATGACAGTCTAGAAGGTTTACTGCCTTGTGACCTTTTCTCTGAAGAAGATGAGTATGAAAATGAGGACAAGTATAACTTGGAGCATGATACAAGTGACGAAGACTCCCTTATCCCCGACAAAGATGTTGTTGAGGAGTCCTGGACATTGATGGAAAATCCATTCTATGACATGAACAAAGAGGAAAATAATAAACCAGAAACTTATGATGGTTTTGTTGATTTTTCTGTCTACGGCATATCTATAGGAGAGAGCATGGACCATGTGGCCTTGGGAAACTTTGATATGAAAAAGGAGCATGCAGTTTATCCACATGATTAGTCCGATCCATATATCAATATCAGTAATGAAGACAAATATAAATTGATATCAGCAATGGGGAATCCATCACATCTAACATAGATGATGGTGATGACTATTGGGATTTTTATGGATATCTTATTAAGAATCCTATCTATTCTATATCCAGCAAGGGGAGTGTCTATTTAGAAATTTGTGGAAGTCCAATCTACTATACTTCCATAGAGGGAAGCATGGATCTAGAGACCTTGGAAAATCCTAGTATGGAAAAGCAGCATTCAAAACTCTTATATGATCATTCAAAGTCATATCATGCAAAGCCGCACAAAGGTATCAATAATGAATACTTGGAGAAGCAGTGTTGTGAAAAGACAGATGTGATGCAGTTAGTAGAATATCAGTCTCAACTATCATCTTCACATATAGAGTTTCCTCATGATTTGGACCCGCTTGGGGCTTATATAGTGAATTATCATCCGGTAATCCTTAATGATTAGTATGATGGTGTATTCAATCTGCCTCATCATTCCGATTTGTACATCAACCCTGTCAAGTCATGGATAGAAGCATCCTGTGCAAGCACTTACTAGTTTGGGAGGAAGTTTGACGACATTATTCATGCCTATGATTTCCCATCTAGCCCACCCCTTCCGGGTCATCACGCAGGTTTGCATTTTCTGAATAAAGTATCCTTACTTTGGCTAGTAACCAAAAACAAGGAAAAATTTTTATGTTAATAAAATGCTTAGGTGGTTACATTGGATTTCTGATTACACTTAATCGTTTTTATATCATGCTTAGAGTAGGAAAATAAGCTCCTTGAAAAAGAGCATTTACTTTCCGCATTTTTTGTTTTGTACTTAGCTATAATCAAACATTTTTTTCATTAGTTAGTTACATTTATTTTGTCAAAATAAATCAGCTTAATGGTTCATTTGGTTTTTTATGTAAATCTTGTGCTACTGACTCTTTTCTTGTCAAGTTGAGATGTTTTTACAGGGTGTATAAACCAGAGATTCTGGTGTTCTTGTATCCTATCCTTTCCCTATGACCAAATAGAGCACACGGGCCGCAGTTGGAGCCATAATGTTACCACCTAAGTTGTACTTAGTGGTTTTTTATCAAGTGAGCCTGGTGAATCAAACAAAGATTTTTTGCTCAGACTTTAGAAGACCTTCGGAAGTGCTTGTTGTACTATATCACATGTTCATACCCCATGAGGGAGTTGTAATAAATGTTCTAGCATGATAGTGTCTGTAAAAGACTCGGTCTCATAGACTTTATTTGTCAATCTGATCATCCAAGGTTGTTTTTTCCCTTGGTTATTATTGGTTGTTGAATAAATGACTTATAATTTATGAGTTTTTCACTCAATACCTCCAAAGTTGGGGTGCTCGGCTTGGCATTTAGGATATTGAGGTTATTAGAGTCTATGTGTCAATGTAGAAACATGTTAGGCATTATGGTTGAGTCATATGAACATGTCTAAGTCCCCCTAGGTTTTTTAAATTTTTAAAATTTTTAAAATTTTTCCAATGCTTTCTTTTAAATAATTTTTCCAAAACTTAGTCTATTTTTTAATAGTTTAATTGAAAAAATTGGTTTTGTAATAAAAGTGGGCTCAGAAGTAAGATTCAGTCATGCGAATGCTCATTTTCAAGCTAATAGCACCCAGCAAACCTATAGACCCACTATTTCCTAGTTTTGAGTGATTTTCCATCACTCGGGTTAGAAAACCCCAAAAAATCAATTATTGATTATTTTAATTAATAAATTGATGAATAATGGAGCAAATCCAAAATCCTAGATCAGTGGATTCTCAGCCAATTTGATTGAAATCAGTTAGATCTGAACTAGATTGACTGGATCTGACAAATCCTTGATTGAAGGAGGTGATATGGACAAATCCAAAGTTGAAATTCTACATCCTTTATGGGGAATTGCACCCTCTCTCTCTCCTCCACACGTGTGGGTTCTCTTGGAATCTCTATGGATTGATGTGTTAGTCTGTGGGTTGATGTGTCAGCTCAATCAGCCCCCCGATTGACAAGTAGGCTCAGTGGAAGATCAGTTTAGCTTTAGATCGGCATTAATGGACTCTCCTTCAGCTGCAGTGGTCTGTCTCCTTGGGATTTGCGCCCCGCTAGGCTGGATCTCCTATTTTTTGTATAAATCAAGCTCAGATGACCTCTTCCAAGCTAGTTAAAACTGGGATTGAGGAGTTGTTGCTCTTGTACTATGTTATTGTTTATTATTCTGTAATAAAGAAGCTTTGGAGGCAAGATCTATGGTGTAATTCTCTTCATGTGTGGATAGTGATTGTCAAATGCTTATGAGGTATAATCTGTGTTATTTATCATTGCTTTTGCTGGTTAATTGTTGGCCTTGAAGGATAGAGATCCCTCCTGTTAGGGTAAGAGTTTATTCTAGTTTAATTTATTCTCTTACTGTTTTCTTGTTTCATATCTATTGGAGTTGCATGTATTTTAAGTTTAATTGCATGCTTTCCAATTATCTCTTTCAACAGCACCTATGTTGTAACCATCTGTTTGTGCAAGGATTTCTAAGTTGCAGGTGATATCACTTGTAGAAGAGGTTGAGATGATTTTCATTTTCCTCATATTCAAGATATTCTAAATGACATATTCCCTCGGTGTTCCACCAAAGCAGACTCCAAAGCCCAACATTCCCAGGCTTCCAACACTCTTTCTCTCTCTTTCTCCTTCAAAAAATCAATTTTCTTACCTGGTTACTGTGTTTGAAAGCTTTGTTGTCATTTGGATCTATTATATTAAAGTAAAATTTACATAGATCTGCTATTTCAAATCTCATAGACTAGATCTCATTTCCTAAAGGTATCATTAAGCATTCTAGATCTAGCATAAAGAAATTGTCTGTTTTGCATGGAAAGTTAAAGAAAATCAGTAGGTTGCATGCTCTAGATTTCCTATTATGTTTTAAAAAGATTAAATCCAGAAATCAGTGCATATTTCATTGGCTGTACAAACAGCAAGGAAATATCCCAAGGAAAGCTTGCTTTCCTTGGTTCCCTTTTCACCTGTTTAGCTAGTTTTAACTTAGTCTTTTTTGAGTTAAGATAGGCTGACCCAAAGGTACTCTTAAAGTGATTTTGGGAATATTTTATTCTAAAAGGATTGCTTTTTTTTAACAGGTGTAACAGAAAATAAAGAATCTGTAGTTCGAAAGTGGCCTCGAGAATGTTCAAATCCCCCCAGGGGTCTTCCCTTTGACTGAAATCTTAAATTTTTTGGAAAGTTGTAATATATTGGTTTCATCCCATACAAGGACCAAGAGGTTTCTGATATTTCAGTTTTCTGATATTGTAACCAATAATAATAAAAGGAAATCTTTTTTGAGTAGGCTCTTTCGAGCCCGCTCCCCATCCCCCCAGGGGGGATCCGCATCCGTTTCACTTTTTTGCATTTTTCCCTTTTTTCTGCTCTAGTTTAGTACTGACATGCAGGATTCTATAATTTGATATAATTTTGCATTATTCTATATTTTAATTTCAAAAGTAATCATACTACTTACCCCACGACTTCCCGATTGACCCACAAGGGGAAAGAGATGCGTGGTAGGACTAATAAGAAAACCGGTGTTGTGTATATTTGATTCCATTTTCATTAATTGTTTCATTAGTCATAATAAAATCAACCCCTGGTTGATTCCCTGATTGAGGTCCACTTGGACCAAAAGAGGTTCCTGGAGGGTTTTCTTTTTAACAAGAACACTTGTTTTAAAATTTACTAAAAATAACAAAGACTCCAGTGTGTATGCTCTGTACTTGGCTACAGTTATTCCAATCAATCAAGCTACATCAAAAGCACTTGAGCGACTAGAATAATTAGGATTCACTCTCCCCAAATTGACAAACCATTAGGCAAAAATCCAACGCCTCGATCAAACCATTACGGTGGAAAAATACCCAAAGGAAGCGGGAACTCCTGAAAAGTGACCTCAGGGTGCCAATATCTATTACACCTTTGGGTGCATTATGAACAACAGTATTAGAGACTCCATTCAGCCCACATATTCCTTGTGGGTAGCCGTCATGTTTTAGTTTTGGACATACTTCAAGTACCCCCTGGGTATATCTGGAGTCCCCTCGCCTAAGTTAAATTATTCATATTCTTACATTAATTTAAAATTAACCAAGATACAATTGCACAACATTATTTCCAGTACTTGCAAGAACTCTTAATTGTTTTTTGACTCCATTTTCAAGGCACTGTCAACTGCTTATTTCTTTCAATCTATATGTGATTGGGTGTCATTTTCGCGCTTACTTGTGATTATCTCATCATGTTATTTGTTGTTTACAATTATTAAATTGAAACTCCTAAAAAACTTACTCTTTAATGCCATCCTCATACTAAATAATTTTTCCTTAGTAACTTAATAGGGTCTACCCCCCTTGGCTTCATTAGGAGTTGAGCCTAAACGGAGGAGTCGAGAACAAGGTGACATCCTTGACTCGATACTTGCCCCCAAGGACACACCGAATGGCTTGAAGATTTCTACCACGTAACCCAGGTGTGTGAAAGGTGGCAATAGGTACAGTGCATACAGTCGTGTGCACTCTCTACCAATTAATCATTTTTGTGCTTGTCATTATTACGTGTGTCAGACCACGGATCTCGAAGGCCTAGGATATGGTTAATACAATCTATACCACATGTCTCAGCCTTTCTCAAGCAGCCTTTACCTTTTGGGTAGGTGGCCCCTACCCCCTTTCGAGATCCATCTATTGATTAACCTCTGCACATGTATCTAACGCGGTGTAGATCAAGGTCATCGGTTAATCACCTCGTTGGATTCCCATTGTCGGAGGCGAAGTTCCCTACGCAATTTCATGTTGCCTCTTTCCATTATCCACCACACATCTTCTCGATGCGACCTCAATCAATATCATCGATTGAAACCTTGTCTGATTGCCACCGTCTAACCATGTAGGGCCTTCATCCATTTCACAGACACCCACTGCCTTATTCGTTGTGCAAGTTGGAGTGGCAAAAAATTTCTTAGTTGTAGATATGGGCTGCCTTAATCGTGACGGCCATCAAGTGAAAATGGTGAATAGTGGATTTTGTGCGCCCTTGTAGCTAAATTCTGTGAGTTCCTTTTTCATCATGAAATCATCGACCTATGCTACTTTGCACTTCATGTCCCTACGGTGGTCACCCTCGAGGTCGTCAAGCCTATAAAATTTTTGGCTGCACCCCCTCCTACCAGCCATTCATCGCTAATTCCAAAATTTTAGCAGGAGTGCTAACAGCGGCTCCAACTTGGGGACGCTATCTTACCCATGAGGTTGCAAAGAACATGCGTAGACCAAATGCTTGATCCATTGGGCTAACTTGCGATTTCCTCCTAGAAACTTACCAACGTGCTCTGAAAACAAAATCCAAATAGATAAAATAAAGTTGAAAATTTGCAGAAATAAAAATGCTCTCCAGGCCGAGCTTATTCGAACCTACCTACCCTACTTTACACAAGTATTACCACTCAATCAAGTGACATCTGATTTCCAATGCAGCCAATCAAGTAGGTGATTACGTATGCCAATTCTTTCCTCCTACTTTTCTAGGAACAGTAACTCAAGGAGGAATGGTAGGCAATTAATCTCTAATCCTTGTCCTCTATTGTGCATCATTAACATGCCATTCTTGCTACATGCCCCCCTGACAGGTGTAGCCACTAGGTCATGACATACCTTAGTAAATTCTGTTGTACACCTACCATGACAAAATTACTCCATGTATTCAACCACTGGATTGTGAAATCCATAGCTGTCCTAAACTTCTCTCGACATTTGTTTGCTCCATGAATGTCGTTCCAATCACAACATCCCCTTCATGTTTTCCAACTATTCTTCATAATAATCGTGCAAAGGAGTCTCATAACCCCCTGAGACCGAGACCTCGTCCGCCTCCTCCTGGAAACTTGAATCCAAACCATGATATTCCTCATGCATTTCAAAGGGAATATCTCCCACAAGATCGAGCAAAACATGCCCTCCCTGATATGCATATTCTACATCTAAGGAATAACTATCCCACTTGGGATCCTCCTCTTCTAAGCAATTATCTGCGTATTTATAAAAACTTGGAAAACTGAAAGGCTCCTCGAAATCCTCTCAGATAGGGCTTGTAACACCCCATTTTTTACCCCGTTTGCATTTAAATAATATGATGTAAATAATCATGGTGTGGAGCTCAAGGAAAAAATCCCCACCATTGATTTAGTGTTTATATTTTGGCGATTAAGGTTGGGCCGATGGTATTTTATGCTAGATGAACATTAAAAAGTTGGACATCATGTTAAATTTGCAATTCTAATTAAAAACCTACAACCAACTATGTCAATGCAACAAAATGAGATGGGGGCATGATTTTTCCTAAGGATAAGGGGGGGTGGGGGAATGGGAAGGGGAGGCATAAATTCAAAATGGGTAGAGCACCCATTTCTAAAAACTATTTTTTTAATTTTCTTAGCAAAAAAAACACCAAAAATTCTTGCCTTTCCCTCATGCAGTCATGTTTCACCTTCCCCTTACGATTTTTACTATGTGGAACATTTTGGCAAGACATCCGAGCATTCCCACAGCAATCAAAACCGCTCCGAGTCTTGATCCTTCAGGAATTTTTCTGGTATGTGAATGGTTTTTCCTTGTTACAATTTTCCTATCTGTTAGTCATTTCCTCAATGCAAATTCCTAGAATCCGATTTGTGTTTTTGAATTGAATGACCAGCAAACGATTTCATTTTTTTTCGTAATTGCAGTAGTCGGTCTAGCTCAGGCAATGCTCACAAATTCGTAATTGTTGTTGTGTGTGTGTATTCCTTTGCTTCTGTTACGTTTTGTTAATCCTAGAACTGAGATCGTTGTGTGTACATCCTCATTTGAGATATGAATTGATTTGGGGAATGGAAATGGAGTCTATACTTGCTTGATAAACCTAGTGTATGAAGGAACCTCACAAACCAATCTAGAGGGATGGTTTTCTTCTTTGCATAACCTGAATAGAACTAGAAGGGAAGGCATGGACTGAGGCACTGTGTAGTAGAAAAGGGGATGCTTCCTTGTGTTAGGTGTGTAAATTTTTAGAAGTCAGGCTAGATTTGGTGTAAGTGTCCAAAGCTCTGGGATTGAGCTCACTAGCTTAGCATTTAGTCTCTCCACCTCCTTGGCATCTTGATAAACCCAACTCTGTTGGCTTGGCTGTGTGTCATGTGATTTTTGGCTAAGTGTAAATTGTTGCATGTGTAAGTATGATAAACCCAATTGGAAGGATGGCTTGGCTAGTAGATTGATAAACCCATATGTTGGCTTGGCTGTGACTTATATAAACTTTGGCTATGTGTAAATCATTGCCTATGTAAGCCTAAGAAACCCAACTGTGTTGGATTGGCTGAGTTTTATTCTATCATTGGCTATGGGGAAAGTCTGCCAGTGTTCCTTATTCCTTGGGGAAATCATGCCCAACTCGGGGGTGGTGGTGTTGCTGAGAGATTGATGAGCACACTGGCCTATGGGAACGTTGCAGTGACAGAGCTGGTGGTGGGACAAGCTTCCGATAAAGATAAGTATCTCTTGTGTTTCAATCCCTGCAACTGTATGTGTTTATAAATTAATATGAAATGATGAATTCTTGAATGAAATGTGTTGTGTTTCAGGTGTATATGTCATGAATGATGCATCTATGTGTGTAATTAATTCAATGAATTTTATAAGACGTTATGAAGTTAGATTGGCCGGATTGTTCATGGCCTGGATGTTGGAAATCAGTTTTATACTTAGATATTTGCATGAATAGATCGAATTTCTGTATATTTTCCCTTCCGCAATTCCCTTTCTGCAACTTGCAAGATGTGGGAAGCAGAAATATCGTTTGGCAAAATCTGCTTTCCGTAATTCCCTTTCTGCAACTTGCAAGATGAGGGATACAAGATGTGGGATGTAGGATGCAAAAATTTCGTTTGGCGAAATATACTTTCCGTAATTCCCTTTTCACAACTTGCAGGATGCGTGATGTAGAAATGACTATGGTAAATTTTGATTTCCGCAAATTTTATCTCCACAACGGCCATTCCACATGCGGGATGCGGGATGCAGGGTGTGAGGTGCGAGAGTGAAAATTTGATATGTTTCTGATTCTGCAAGTGAATGTCTCCTCGCCCTTGATTTTCTATGGGATGATTCTCAGTCATTGATCTGATTCTGGATGCGGAACAGACTATGAACATTGATTTTTGTTGTGATTCTTCTCAGTCATTTGATCTCTCAATGGCTGGGGAAGATATAGATTTTATAGACGGTCTGGACTAGAATGTTAGTAGGATAAATTATTGGTTGTGTAGATCTTGAAAGAAAAAAAAGAATCAGGAATCATCATACGATTGCAGAATCAGAGATAGGTAACTTAGGCTGGAAGAGTTGGGTCGCATTCTCTCCTCCGGGGCGGGAGGGGACGTGACAGTGTGGTATTAGAGATGTTGGTTGCAGTGTTGCGCCTGGATGGGCCGAAAAATAAATGTGGTTACAGTATTGGGCCTCGATGGGCTGAGTTGGACAGTCACAAAGTTATTGGTTAATAGTTCCAACATATTGTTGGTTGCATAACAAAGAAAAACTTCCATGGACAGTGGGTTAGTGATTTTGGTTTTGATTATATCTAACACATTTTTTGCAGAATTATAGTCACCTTCAGAAAGGGTAGTGCGATTCTGAATAGTTGGTTCAAGCATGAGGACAAACGATATGAATTATTATGCATGGGACCCCAATGCGCACGAAGAAGATGCTATGGGGGAAAATGTAAGATTTGGAAATGTTGAGATAGAGTCTAATGAGAGAATGTTTCAAGATACTCCCCCAGACTTTGCCGCCACCATGAGAACCCTCATGGTGGAGATACAGAGCTACAAAGTAGATGACAAAAGATTGATTAAGGCTCATGATGAGTAGAATCAGTTGAACGCAGCCATATTGCATAGTTTGACAGACATTCAGAGAAAGATGAACTCTGGGGACCGAAGAGTAAAGCCAGAAGGAAGTAAGAATACTGCTAGAGGAAGAAAGTGATCTCCTAGTAGGTTGTCTGACTCTGAAAAATCTACTGATGGTTCAATTTTTTCCTCTCGTGAAAATAAAAGGAAGAGATCTCCTAGTGGGTTGTTTGACTCTGAAAGACCCACTAAATATTTGGGCTCTTCATCTCAAAGGAGTAGGAGAAAGAGGCGTTACCATAACCACTCATGATATGAATTTAGGAAGGCAAATCCACCTACCTTCAACGGTGAGGTAAACATTGGTCAAGAAGATGAAGCTTGGCTTCTGGGAATAATAAAATATTTCCAAGTCCAAGATTATTCTGGAAATATGAAATATCGAGTAGCCATTTTCAATCTGACAAGGAGAGCATTTATTTGGTGGGAACACTTTAGGAAAGTAAAGAACATAAATGAAAGGAAGATTGCCTGGAAATAGTTCCAAAAATATTTTAAGTAGAAGTACCTCTCTGACCGGTACTATTATGAAAAAATCAAAGAATTCCATGAGCTGATATTGGGACAATAGACCATGGAGGAATATGCTGTTGGAATATCGATCAGAATGGTGTGTTCAGGACTAGTAGATGGTAGCTAGTGCTCAGTCTAAAAGTATTGTCATTGATGGAAATCTGCTATAAAGAGAAGGGGAACTGAAAAAGAGGCAATCTATTGTAAAAGAGGCAGGTACACAGGTATCAATGGAGAAAACTCTTAATCAGAAGTCAGAAGATATTTACTTCGGAAGTGGAATGAATTTCCCAGCCACAACGGCGGAAAAGGAAAGGTTAAAGAAACGCGCGACTATAAGCATCGGCAGTCGGAACGCTTTGGACTTCGAAAGCGGAATGACTTTCCCAGCCACAACAGCGGAGAAGGAAAGGTTAAAGACACGCGTGAATATAAGCATCAGCAGTTGGAGCGCTTTGGAAATTGGAAGCGGAATGACTTTCCCATCCGCAACGGTGGAAAAGGAAAGGTTAAAGACACGTGCATCGATAGTCGAAGAGCTTTGGACTTCAGAAGCGGAATGACTTTCCCATCCGCAATGGTGGAAAAGGAAAGGTTAAATACATGCACATCGGCAGTTGGATTGCTTTGGACTTCGGACGCTTAGTTTCTTTGGGAGCCGCAATGACGGAGAATGAAAGAACAAAAGGTTCTAACGCAAAACTAAACAATCAGCTGACTAAGGCAAATACATCGGAGAAGAATACCGAGACTGAAGCCGATTATCTTTTCGCAATGGTGGGATGAAATTAAACAAGCAGCGGCTCAACTCCAACATTGGACAAAAAAAAAATTCTGAAGTATCATGAAATGTCTATCATTCAAGCAATCGATTGCAAGCTCTATCATTTCACTCGCCGCTTCAGTGTAATCTTTGAAGAGGAATACGAAGAGCCCTATATAGTTGAGGATTCAAAGATTATTCAAGCAGGCGGATTAACAGTTATGATGAACCTGAAATGCGAACCGTTTAGTAACTGCTTGTAATGATGATTTGAAGAGTAAGGTTGTGTACAGAGGATGTTGAAGCTAAACCATTTCTGTAACGGTTTGAGGATGCTGAAGCTGAACCGGTTCTGTAACGGTTTGAGAAGTTGTTTCAATGAAACAAGAAAGAGAAATGAACTCAGAAGATGATATATATATATATATATATATATATATATATTGAGTAGAAACAGTTTTGAGAGCGAGCTGTTTGAGAGGAGAGTAATGGTGTGCAGAGAGGGCAGAGCAGCAGAGCAGAGGAACTGAAGAATGTGCTGAACAGTTGAATAGAACAAAGAAGCAGAGAGCCAATGTTGAACAAAGCAGAGTGGTTTGGTAAGCAGAGACATATCTGTATTGTTGCATTTTGATTCTATTAGAAAGTCTAGCAAATAAGGGAGGTAGGGAGGTGCTAGGGGAGACTTATGTCTCTATCTGCAAGTGGGTGCTTGTAGAAATTGAAGATTGGTGTCTTCACCCAGTTGGTGCTGGGTTAAACTGGAAGTTGGTGCTTCCACCCAGTTGGTGCTGGGTTAAACTGGAAGTTGGTGCTTCCACCCAGTTGGTGCTGGGTTACAGTGAGAGTTGGTGCTCTCAGCAAGTTGGAGCTTGCATTCAGAGGTTGCAGCCTCTTTGAGTCGGTGCTCAAATAAGAATTGATGTACATCCATTGAAGCCTTTGACATCATAAGAATAAGAGGTTTTTTCCCTTAAGGGTTTCCTCGTGAAATATCTGTGTATCATATATGTGATTAAATATTGTGATTGAATGCTATGTTTTATGTTATCTGCTCTTATGTTTATAACTCTGAATTCATATCAAAGATTGACTGCCATAAAGTTTATTGATTCTAAGTTAAAAGAATTATTTTGGTGAAAAATCTTAACTAACTGATTCAACCCCCCCCCCCTCTCAGTTAGTTTATACCTGTAACAATTGGTATCAGAGTAGTGTTCCTTTTGGTTAAGGTAGATCCTGAAGAGTTAAAATGGCTAGTCAAGATGGATCAATAAATAGAGCACCCATATTTGATGGTAAAAATTTTGCTTTCTGGAAGGTTAGGATGAGAACATACTTAATGTCCCTAGGTGCTGATGTTTGGGAAGTTGTAGAGACTAGGTATGCAAAACCTGTTTTGCTAGCATCCAAAGATGATAAGCTAGAATTTACTTTCAATGCAAAAGCAATGAATGTTATTCTGAGTGGTCTTGCTGAAACTGAATTTGTAAAGGTAATGCACCTTGATTCTGCCAAAGAAATGTGGGATAAGCTTATTAGCAGCTATGAAGGAAATGAGAAAGTTAAAGATGCCAAAGTGCAGACTCATAGACTAAGATTTGAACAATTGAAAATGAATGAAGATGAAAGTATTAGTAAATTTTTCCTGAGAGTTGATGAGTTAGTAAATTCCATGAGAGCTCTTGGTGAAAAAATAAGTGATGATGATAACTTCCTTGTTCATAAAATCCTGAGATCTTTGCCTGACATATTCAACCCTAAAGTCTCAGCTATAGAAGAAATGAGTGATCTTAAAAAGTTATCTCTTGACCAATTACTAGGAATTTTGACAGCCTGTGAAATGAGGATTAGTAAAGACCAAAACACTTCGAGAGAAGCCTCTTTTAAAGCTAAAAAGAGTATAGAGGCAGATGTGGATGAAATAGAAGCAAAATTTGTGAGAAGACTGAAAACGGGGTCAGGTAAATACAAAGGCAAACTGCCTTTCAAATGTTTTAACTGTGGTAAAACAGGACACTTTGCTGCTAAATGCCCTCATATGAGGAAAGAGCATAGTTCTGCAGATGAAGAGAAATTTCTAAAGAAGAGGTATAGTAAAGAAAACAAGTACAAGAAGAAAAGTCTACGTGTGAATGATGATGAATCCACAGAAAATTCAGAAAGTGAATCCTCCCATGAAGACAAAGAGAATGATTTCATGCTTATGGCTATAGAAGATCTAGAGATGAGCTGTACAGAGATGAATGATGAAGATGCTATTGTGGACATGGAGGGAGAGCTGATGAGTGCTCTAGAGGAGATTGATAGACTAAGAATAAAGAAAAGAAAACAAAAACAGCTATTAATCCAGTATGAAACCAATGGAAAAGACATCTCTCTAATAAAGCTAGAGCTGGAAGAGGCAAAGAAAATTGAAGAGACTCTAAAACAACAGCTAGCTGAAAGCAACACCAGATGTGAACATCTAGAGAAAGAAGTAGTAATTGTTAAGAAGGATTTAGAAAAATTTCAAGCCTTATATCATCAGAATATCTAGTATCAAAGCTTCAGAAGAGATAAATAACATTCTAAACAGACAGAGGTCACCTCAGATTAAGTTTGGTCTAGGCTATGATCGAGGTGCAAGTAGCAGTAATTCAGAAAGCAAAGAATCATCAAACTTGATTAATTTTCAGAATAGCAAGTAGGCAGAAATCTCCAGAATAATAAATGTTGAAGCATGTAAAGACAATAATGAAAATCGATCAAAGAGTGATAAAAAGTAAGAAAATACCGATCTAAATAGCAAATCGGTACAGTCAAGAGTTCATGAAAAAGAGCCATATAACAGAATCAAGTATGCATATCAGAATTACAATTATGAGCATCATAACTCAATACATTAATTTTCTAGAAGGATGTCAAATAAAAAACAGATGATACATCAATCAACGTATAGTTATATGGGTCGTGTATCTCAATCAGCTGTTAAAAGAAGAACGCAAAACAAAGATACTAATCCGTTTGATCTTCTATACAATGAAACAGAATGTTACATATGTCACAACTTTGGGCATAAAGCTACAGAATGTAACTTGAAAGAGAACAACATAGAACCAAAAATGAAATATACAGCTGAATGAAATGTATGGAGGAAGAAAGAGAGTTCTCATTGTAATCTCGTGCTCTCATTTTAGAAACAGAAGAATCCTTGGTACATTGATAGTGGATGTTCGAAACATATGTCAAGAGAGAAAGAGAAGTTTTTTTCTATGTCAGAGCAGAAATCTGGGAACGTAACATTTGGAAACAATGCACCAGGAAATATCAGAGGCAAGGGAATGGTTAGTCTTAGCAATGGTAAAGGAAAGGCTCAAGATGTGTTATTTGTATATGGGTTGAAGCACAACCTTCTCAGTGTGATTCAAATGTGTGACAAAGGGTGTGAAGTCGTGTTTACTACTAAAGATTGTAAAATTAAAAATGTTTCCTCAGGAAAACTGGTTGCTAGAGGAATAAGAACTGAGACTAATGTTTACATTTTAAAAGAAAAAAAAGAAATGTGTTATCTCAGCAAATATGATGAAAGCTGGCTGTGGCACAAAAGACGGGGACATCTACATTTTGATCATTTAATAAAACTAAAAAACAGAGCAGCAGTAAGGGACTTTCCAT
Organism: Pseudotsuga menziesii; assembly: GCA_001517045.1. NCBI lineage: Eukaryota > Viridiplantae > Streptophyta > Pinopsida > Pinales > Pinaceae > Pseudotsuga > Pseudotsuga menziesii. Next base: position 200,627 of record LPNX010837112.1, read on the forward strand.
AAATATCTAAACCACGTGATGAAGTGTCTAAACCTTGTCAGATGGGGAAGTTAACCAGAACACAGTTTAATTCAAAGAGTGTTCCTTCCACAAATAAGCCTCTTCAACTAGTCCATCTGGATCTGTGTGGCCCATCAAGGAAAGAAGGTACAGGTAAGGAGAACTATTTCATGCTCGTGATTGATGACTATTCCAGACTAACATGGGTTGCATTCCTTAAAGAGAAGTCTGAAGCATTTTCTAAATTCAAGATTTTTAAAGCCCTGACTAAAAATCAGACTGGAAGAAAGATTAAAGCTATCAGATCTGACAGAGGAGGAGAGTTCAATTCAAGACAGTTCAAAGAATTATGTGATGAGCATGGCATCAGGAAAGAATATACAATTACAGGAACTCCTCAGCAAAATGGAGTGGTAGAAAGACAAAACAGAATAGTCCAACAGATGGCCAGATCAATGATGAAGGAAAAGGATATTTCTCAAGGCTTCTAGGTGGAAGCTATTCATACAGCTGTGCACATTCTTAACAAATCTCATTTGAGACCAAATAGTGACAAAACACCATATCATTTATGGTTTGGAAGACCTGCAACCATTAAACATCTCAGAGTTTTTGGGAGTAAATGCTATATCAAGAATAATGATGAAAATTTGGGCAAGTATGATGACAGAGTAGATGAAGGAATCTTTTTAGGATATGCTACAGAAAGCAAAGGCTATAGGCGTTATAACCAGAGGCTGCGTAAAATAGTAGATTGCATAGATGTGAAAGTAGATGAAGATTGTCATGGAAATATCAGTCAAAGGAATGATGAAGATTCATGTTTGTAAAATACAAATGAAGAGACAGAAGAACAGGTCCAAGAATTCCAGAAGGAAGAATCTGAATCATCAGAGTATGAGGAAGCTACACCTGAACAACACACTGTACAATCTTCTTCCAGAATGATTAGAAAAAATCACCCTGAAAGCCAAATTATTGGTGATGAAAGTAAAGGTGTTCAGACTAGAAGGAATATTTTGCAGGAATCTGAACAGTCTCATATTGCTCTTCTCTCTACAATTGAGCCCCAATTTTTTAATGAAGCCAGCAAAGACAAAGACTGGGTAGCAGCCATGAATGAAGAGCTGGATCAGATTGAAAAGAATAGTACTTGGGAACTTGTTCCTAGGCCATCAGACAAGAATGTGATTGGATCCAAATGGGTATATAAGAATAAATTAAATGAACAGGGACAGATTGTAAGGAATAAAGCAAGACTAGTTTGCAAAGGTTATGCTCAGATTGAAGGACAAGACTTCGATGAAACATTTGCTCCAGTGGAAAGAATGGAGGCTATCAGAATGTTTCTAGCCTATGCTTGTTACAAACAATTTAGAGTACACCAGATGGATGTCAAGTTAGCATTCCTCAATGGAAATTTAGAAGAAGAAGTGTATGTGGAGCAACCTGAAGGCTTTTCACTCACAGATAAATACGACTATGTATGCAAGCTGAAAAAGGCTTTGTATGGGTTGAAGCAAGCACCTAGAGCCTGGTATGCTAGACTGGACAAATATCTACAAGACAAAGGCTTCAAGAGAGGTTCTGTGGACAACAATTTATATATCAAAACTGAAGGTGATGACTTACTGATTGTATTGGTTTATGTTGATGATATCATCTTTTGTTGTACTAATAATCTTTCTGTTCAGTGGTTTGCTAACTCTATGAAACCTGAGTTCGAAATGTCAATGATTGGTGAGCTGTCCTATTGCCTTGGTCTTCAAATCAGTCAGAAACCTGGAGGTATGTTTCTTTCTCAAGAAAAATATCTAAAGGAGATGTTAAAGAAGTTTCAAATGGAAGACTCCACACTTGTGAGTACACCCATGGTCAGTGGCTGCAAGTTGAGCAAAGATGATTCTTCACCTGAAGTGGATCAAAAAATGTATAGATCTATGATAGGAAGCCTGTTATATATTACTGCATCAAGACCTGATATCATGCATGCTGTTGGGATGGTAGGAAGGTTTCAAGCTGCTCCTAAACAGATTCATCTACTAGCTATGAAACGTATATTCAAATACCTGAAAGGTACGCTCTCTTATGGTCTATGGTATCCCAGAAATCAAAACTTTCAGCTAACAACATATTTAGATGTGGATTGGGCTAATTGTGTAGATGAAAGAAAAAGTACAAGTGGGGGAGCATTCTTTTTAGGAGAGTCTTTGGTTTCCTGGCTAAGTAAAAAACAAAGTTCCATTTCTTTATCCACTACTGAAGCAGAGTACATAGCTGCTGCTACTTGCTATACTCAAATTTTATGGATGGTTCAATCTCTTGCTGATCTAGACGTAAAGTATTCTAAGCCTATTCCCATTCACTGTGACAATACTAGTGCTATCAGTGTTTCCAAGAATCCTGTTCTTCATTCCAAAACTAAACACATCCCCATAAAATACCATTTCTTGTGCGAACAAGTGGCTACTCAAGCGGTGTTGTTGCACTATATTCCTTCTACCGAACAGATTGCTGATATTTTTACTAAGCCTTTACCCATAGCTCAGTTTGAATATCTACGTCAGAAGCTAGGTGTACAGTCCTTGTCTCAGTAACTCCTGCATTGTGTTAGGGGGAGTTTGTGTTTATTGTATATCTTATTTTTGTTTACAGCATGGAATGGCAGTTCATTTTCTTAGAGCATCTTGTTAGACTAGTCATCAGATATACCATATCTGCCCAAGTTTATCCTTTGTCCTTGATGTCAAAGGGGGAGAAATGTGACCAGTTGAATGAGATATTGCCATCAATGTCAAAGGGGGAGATTGTTGGAATATCGTTCAAAATGGTGTGTTCAGGACTAGTAGATGGTAGCTAGTGCTCAGTCTTAAAGTATTGTCATTGATGGCAATCTGCTATAAAGAGAAGGGGAACTGAAAAAGAGGCAATCTACTGTAAAAGAGGCAGGTACGCAAGTATAAATGGAGAAAAATCTTAATCGAAAGTCAAAAGATATTTACTTCGGAAGCGGAATGACTATCCCAGCCACAACGACGGAAAAGGAAAGGTTAAAGAAACACGTGACTATAAGCATTGGCACTTGGAACGCTTTGGACTTCGGAAGCGGAATGACTTTCCCAGCTGCAACGGCGGAGAAGGAAAGGTTAAAGACACGCGTGACTATAAGCATCGACAGTCGGAGCACTTTGGACTTCGGAAGCAGGATGACTTTCCCAGCCGCAACGGCGGAAAAAAAAAGGTTAAAGACACATGCATCGGCAGTTGAAGAGCTTTGGACTTCGGAAGCAGAATGACTTTCCCAGCCACAATGGTGGAAAAGGAAAGGTTAAAGACACGCGAATCAGCAGTCGGATCGCTTTGGACTTCAGACGCTTAGTTTCTTTGGGAGCCGCAATGGTGGAGAATGAAAGAACAAAAGGTTTCGATGCGAAACTAAACAATCAGCTGACTAAGGCAAATACATCAGAGAAGAATACCGAGACTGAAGCCGATTATCTTTTCACAATGGTGGGATGAATTTAAAAAAGCAGCGGCTCAACTCCAGCATTGGACAAAGTTTTTTTTCTTCTGAAGTATCACGAAATGTCTATCATTCAAGAAATCGATTGGGAGCTCCGTCATTTCACTCGCCACTTCAGTGTAATCTTTGAAGAGGAATACGAAGAGCCCTATATAGTTCAGGATTCGAAGAGTATTCGAGCAGGCAGATTAACAGTTATGATGAACCTAAAATGCGAACCGTTTAGTAACTGCTTGTAATGATGATTTGAAGAGTAAGGATGTCTACAGAGGATGTTGAAGCTAAACCATTTCTGTAACGGTTTGAGGATGTTGAAGCTGAACCGGTTCTGTAATGGTTTGAGAAGTTGTTTCAATGAAACAAGAAAGAGAAATGAACTCAGAAGATGATATATATATATTGAGCAGAAACAGTTTTAAGTGTGAGCTGTTTTGAGGAGAGTAATGGTGTGCAGAGTATTAAGAGATCAGTACTGTAAAATGATACTGAATGAGCAGAGCAGCAGAGCAGAGGAATTGAAGAATGTGTTGAACAGTTGAACAGAACAGAGGAGCAGAGAGCCGATGTTGAACAAAGTAGAGTGGCTTGGTAAGCAGAGACATATCTGTATTGTTGCATTTTGATTCTATTAGAAAGTCTAGCAAATAAGGGAGGTAGGGAGGTGCTAGGGGAGACTTTATGTCTCTGTCTGCAAGTGGGTGCTTGTAGAAATTGAAGATTGGTGTCTTCACCCAGTTGGTGCTGGGTTAAACTGGAAGTTGGTGCTTCCACCCAATTGGTGTTGGGTTACAATGAGAGTTGGTGCTCTCAGCAAGTTGGTGCTTGCATTCAGAGGTTGCAACCTCTTTGATTCGGTGCACAAATAAGAATTGTTGTACAACCATTGAAGCCTTTGACATCATAAGAAGAAGAGGTTTTTCCCTTGAGGGTTTCCTCGTGAAATATATGTGTATCATATATGTGATTAAATATTGTGATTGAATGCTATGTTTTATGTTATCTGCTCTTATGTTTATAACTCTAAATTCATAGCAAATATTGACTGCCATAAAGTTTATTGATTCTAAGTTAAAAGAAGTATTTTGGTGAAAAATCTTAACTAACTGATTCACCCCCCCCTCTCAGTTAGTTTATACTTGTAACATATGCAAACAAGTTCTTGTAACTATTGAGGTGTGTTAGGTATATTAAGGATGAGAAGGTAAAAATCCAGCACTTTCTGAGTGGACTGCCTCAGTCCTATAAAGACCGAATTGAGTTCTATGAACCCAAAACTCTGGAAGAGGTGATAAGAAAGGATAAGTATTGCTACGAACAAAGAAAGAGAAAACCTGACTACCAGAAGGCATGGAAGAACAAGATGAATGAGAAGTATGATCAAAGAAGAAAGGTTTCAAACCTTCTAACTTCAAGAATCAACAGAAGCATCCATCCCAAGTTGAGAATCAGCTAGCTAGAGTGGTGGGAGAATATCCAAGAGATCCACAATAGAACAGAGCACCAATCCAATGTTGGAAATGTGGAGGACTCCACATACGCAGGTACTTTCCACTTGAGAATGAGAATGTGAGGCCAGCATACAATATTCAAGAGGTAGAAACAGTGGTACAAGTAGCAAGGGATGTAACTAGAATTTATGTAGCACTAGAGGACCTCCAGGCATATCACCAGTCAATAGTGGTTGAAGTTGTAGGTAAGATTGTTGAGCAATCTATTTCTATTTTGATTGACCTTGGTTCTACTCACAGTTATATTGATCCTAGAGTAGTGGAGGTTTGTTCTCTTAGGAAATCAAACCATAGCAAGTCGTGGTTAGTTCAGCTAGCCACTTGAACTAAGAGAAAATTTAATGAAGTGGTGGAGAAATGTCCATTAGTGATGAATGGATTGGTCACTTGTGTAGATCTGAACGTTCTACCACTCAGTGCCTATGATGTTCTCATTGGAATGGATTGTTTAGAATCTCACAGGGTGAAGCTTGAATGTTATAACAACACTTTTGAATGCATGGATGTACAAGGGAACCCATTAGTTGTAAAAGGCATACCAAGGGTAATTTTTGTGAGGCATATTTCAGCCATGCAATTAAAGAAGTTTTGTAGGAAAGGTTTCCAATTATATGCAGCCTGTATTGAGGATGCAACAGAGAATGAAACTCTCAAGTTGGAATAATATCACGTGTTGCAAGAATTCAAACATGTTTTTCCTGATGAGCCTCTAGGGCTTCCTCCAAAGAGAGACATTGATTTCACGATTGAGGTTGTGCTAGGAGCAGCACCAGTGTCCAAAGCACCTTATATTATACCTAAATCATGTCACCATCATGTGATGAGATCCTTAACCCCAGTGTTTTCCCTTAATCCCAAAACTTTGAGTGGAAACTTGCTCTGGATGTTAATTCTACTTGAAAAAACCTAGCACCGTGCTTTTCCTTTGGCTGATGAGCGGTACCTTCTTCAGCACCGCCTATGTCTTGTTATAGAGAAGCAGTGCCATCGCTGATATGCTTTTTTGTTTAAGTGGTTCTCACCTAAACCGTTGTGTCATAAGGGAACAAAAGCGGTACCCTGGGTAAACTGACAAAAATAGAAGTTTCTCGAGGCTTCTAGATCATGAGCCTCGTGTCCTCCCTTATCCCTATCAATATGGGTTAGTTTGAGCTCGAGATCCCCCTTGGTAGGATCTTGGAGCCACCTCACCTAGAATTCTCTCAACTATCCCTATCTATTGAGCCTTATAAATGCAAGCTCATATCCATAGTTGAGGGGGAGAACTGAATGGTATTGTTATGCTATTGAGTTGACTACCTAGTCCAAATCATTGGAGAGCACAAGAGAGCAAGTTGGAGCTTTTGGGGATGAAGTGTTTGTCTCGTGGAGGAGTTTTTCAACACTAAGGAAATGGTTGTAAGCTTCTTCATGCATTCTTAATGAAAAGTTGATTTCCGTCCCAGATATCTGTTGTTTTGATTTCACATGTATATGTTACTAGATTCCTTAGTCACTAGTATGAATGTGTAGATGATTTTCTGGTAGCTTTGATGTGATTGTTTGTTTGACATGTTTGCAGGTACATAGGTTCATTATCAAAGCAGTATTCCAAGTGTTTACAACATTCAGGGAAGGTCTTCATCCTTTTTTGTTCACTCATTTGTTCTGGATCTGAACCATTCAGTCCTAAGGAACAACTTCTATCCGCGGAAGGTGCAATATTCTTGATAACAAATCTAGTGACTCCGCTAGGGAATAAAGCAAATTTCAGTTGATCTGATCTTCCTCAATCCTTGAACCCTTGTATGAATCCAGGCTCCATATCCAACTCTCTTCAATCAGATCTTCCATCTGACTTAGTGAATTTTAGTTTGAAACTTTCATATCTGTTCAGATCTGAACTATTTCAACTTTATATGCTATTTTTATTGTTAATTCATCAATCTTTACCTTGATTTGATCAATTTCTAACTTGATTTCTGATTCTCCTGGTGTTTTGGATCTATTCAGGGAACTGCACATGTGATGTTGGCAATAAGTGGTGCCACCGCCTGAACTCTACTAGCCATAAGCGGTGTCACCACCTGAGTCCCTTTATCCAGAAGCGGTGCTCATCCAAAACCGCTCTATCAAGACCCCTCCAGTGCGGTGCCAGGTAGGCCTTGCTCCAGAACTAGTATGTTGTGTTTTTTTGCAAAAAGTTGGATTTTCTTTGCTTTTAGCCCCACACTGTCAAGCTTGTGTGTTAGAATCTGTATGCTCATGGTTGAAAATTTTATGGTAAAAATGGTTTGGTTGAAAGAATTCAAAAGCTAGATTAGGCTTGTTGACTATTCATTTGCTTTCATGCTTGTTGGTTGTGATTTTAAAATTAATTTTTTAAAGCATTTGTCTCAGTTAGTTCTCTTTTCATTTCTTCTATAAAGACTGAAAGAAAAACCATTTTCTTAGCATCTTGATTTCATTTTTTCCATAGAGGACTTCTTTTTGCTTTTAAAAAGAATTTTTTTTGATTGATATTAGGTCATTATCATTATTGAGCAGAAGGCATTGGATCTCTGATTATCCTCACAAGCTTTCAGGTTCTCTTTGTTCTTTTGCCTCTCTTGCATTAGTACTATCTCATCAAAATAAAAAATAGTGTAGTTTTAAGTTAGATCTATCTATGTTTTAAGAAAAATAAAAAAAATAGAGTGCATATGCATGTAGAATGCTTGTTGTTTTCCTTTTAGGAAAAGAGACTCTTACCCCTTTGATTGCTTTCAAAAAGAAAAATGAGTTTGGAATGTGTTTCTTTTCTTTGGATTTGATTTGTTCAAAGTAGTTGTTTGGGAATTTTTGGTTTTCAAAACAAAAAGAAAATACTCTCTTTCCCTCCCGTACGTAGGCATACCATGAATGGTAAAGTGAAATATTTGCATCTACATTCTGCATGGTTTTACTTTTTCTGTCAAAATTCCATGCATTCACCTAACCGTCCACTTTAAAATTAATGGTAGTTCTAGGCTAAACTTTACATAGCAATTTGAGTGATAGGTTAGAGACGTGTTTGGGCGTTGTTAAGTGTAGGAGTTGTCATTACTCATCTGCATGACATCTTGGGACTCGGATGGTTCTTCCACATACCATCAGTATATCAAACAACCTTTCATGTACCCTTGAGGTATATAGAAAGGTACTTCATGTACTCAATTGTATATAGGAAGGCCCCTTGTGAAGGATTATACATTAGACAACACTACTACCGATTTGAGCTCCCACGTACCTTGCGTACATCGAGAGACCCCACTAGGATACCTTATCTATATGAGAAAAGCCCTTTGGCCATCTTTCTTGGAGCCATACATTGAAAAAATCATTCGGGGAGATTACTACGCATGTACCCTTAAGGCATATCGTGAGTGGCACCTTCTTGACAATCCTGGTGAGATACTTGACTATATGAACTCCACCTATCATTTAAGTTTGTTTGTTTGGCCTATAGCTTGAGTAGGGAAATGTTTGGTGTGTTTTCTAGTTTTGAGACCCTAGGTTAGATAGGAACTATACAAACTTGCTGAATTAATATAGTCCAGAAGAGTACGGGGCTTTCCACCTGATTGTATTCCTGTTTCAGGAGAAACTCCTATGGAAGCTATCGACCAAGGAGCTGCTACCAACTCCCAAGTGGGAGAAAATATGGTTGCAGAAAGTGTAGATACATATCCTTCGCACATGCCTCCCTTGGTCCAACAACCTTCTAGGGGTAATACTTCATTCCATTCTCCCATAGAAGGTCATGTTGATGATACTACCCATCTAGATTATGGTCCCAATGCTGCATTTTGGGATACCTCTATAGGACAAGCCATTGCTTCGTTTGGCACCCATTTAACCTCTTCTGAAGAACACCAAATGAAGAAGAACATAGACAATACCAGGCATCTATTCTCCGTGCACAAGAAATTGAGAAGAAAATAGATGACATATTGGGTACACCACCACCTCGTTCAGCAGTTTTTCCTGTGGGATATCGCTCACTTGCTAATTCTATGAGACCCATTGAACATATTATAGATCACACTGTGACTCCACATAATCCAGGTCAAACTACCAACCCCACCACCTCCCATATTATGTCTGTTCCAAATCCTCTCGGGTCTTCTGCACCTGGGGCACAACATTCAATTCCTGTTTCATCAACACCTTCTAGTGCCCGGGGGCAACCCCCGACATGACCTACATTATCTGTCACTGGAATGGTATCTATTCATGGGTAGACCTCTAGTATAGAGAAATCTACAGTTTATGTCCCTCCTACCCACACAAATGTGGTTAACCCCTCATCCAGTTCAGGTCAGCCCTTGGGGGCACAACCTGTAACCAATCAAACCTCTTGGGGGTATGGTTACACAACAAATAAAGTACCTCTAGGAAGCATTAATTACCAACCTAACCCTATAGGAATTCCTTATGTTGCAATTCCATATCCTAGTAATACATTCACACCATGGGGGAAACCTAATTGGTCCTACATGCCATCTATGGGAGGGATACCTATACATACTGCGGGAGGTGTCGGAGGACCACCTTATGGAGGTCCTCCCACTATGGGGCCTAATGGTCCTGGAGGGCCTGGTGGATTTCCTCCTTGTTGTCCTAATGGTCCTGGTGGTCCTGGAGGGTCTAGAGGACCTCCTCCTCATGGTTCTGGAGGCTTCAGAGGTTTACCTCCCAGGGGTCCCAGAGGGTTCGGTGGTCCTCCTCTTGGTGATCCAGGTGGTCTTGGTGGTCCCAACAGTCCTGGTGGTCCTAGAGGCTCCATTGGTCCTAATGGTTCTAATCCCAGAAATCAACCCCCCACGGGTGGATCTTTCGGTGGTTCTTCATCACAACAACTTGTCTAACAGTCTACTTACGGTCCTACTAGTACTTATATTCCCTATCAATACTACTAGTATATGAAACCAATCACCAGTTACCTTTCCTAGAAACTTTGGACTTACTTTATTTTTCCAAGTTGATTAATGATCCCCTTCAACATAACCCCTCATGGCCTCCCATTCGGGTAAAGTTACCATCGGACATTCCAAAGTTCGATGGGAAGCAAGGAGATGATCCGAAAAACCATGTCATGACATTCCATTTATGGTGTTCTTCGAACTCACTTATGGATGATTCAATTTGTTTAAGACTCTTCCAGCAAACTTTGACTGATACCGCCGCAAAATGGTACATTGAACTTCCACAACATTCGTTTGTGGATTTTATCTCATTGGAAACTATGTTTCTTACACACTTTCAGCTTCCTATTTGTTATAAAATGGGTACAGATCTCTTAAATTCTCTACAACAGAACACCTCCACCCACATATCTGATCATATCCATGAGAGGAGAAGGCGAAGAAGACTTATTAAGGCTCCTATCCTGGATCAGTTGTTAGCTTATTGGTTTACAAAATCTTTGTTGCCTCTAATAACCTGAGATGTGGCTATTGGCAGAGCCGTTACTGAAGAGAAATCCATTATTCGGGCCCAATATCTTGACTTGGTCTATTCCTAGTCCGAAACATTATATGACTTGATCCCTCAAGCTCCTTTCCCAAGCACCGATCCTGCCAAGCCACCAGCAGAAAACCATGTGGATGGGATTGTCGGTTCAATCCAATCCTTGTCGACAGCAAAACCTACCAAGCAACCCCAGACTTCCACCCCTACTCCTTCAACTACCAAGGTTTCTACCAAGGTAAATTCCATTCAAAGTACTCAAAACCCCAACAACAATAAAAAGAAAGGTAAAGCTAAAAACAAAAAAACTGGAAACCAACAGGAGAATCCAAAACCAGCCATCAATGAGAATGATAAAGGAAAAAGAAAAATTAAATATCCATGTCTGCTATGCAGAGGTGACCATTTCATGAAAGAGTCTCCTCATCATGATGAAATCACCCAATTCTTAAAAACTAATCCCTCACATGCAGTTCTCATGGATCCTTTTCCCTCTCAACAACAACTGATAGACCATATGTCTAATCAGGGAAATTCTAGTTCTTCAGACGAAATTCGCATGATGTCCTCAGATACTATTAGTTTGCAAACTTGAAGTTACATTTATGACAAACCCATAGACAAGAAAGAAGACAATTCTTCTTCAGGAAAATCTCCCTCTACTAGTTCTCCTGAATCCTTGTCAACTGTTTCCCTAACCATCGAGAAACCTAATCTCGACATGGTTTTGCATCCACCCAAGAGTAATCTTAGGAAGGTTGTTTTTAACCCTAATGCTCGAGCTGCTCAATTTTATAATGTAGTTGAAGATCTTGCTCAGGCACCGTGTGAAATGTCTACCTTGGAAGTACTCCAAAGTTGTCCTACACAGCGCAAAAACCTGTTAACTACATTAGGAGCTTTAGACCCAGACAATACTAATTTGATTAATTTCAATGTCAAGAACTATAAGTCTAGACTACCTCACAAACTCACTTTCAAATCATAATGAAAGTAGTCGAAAAGAAGGTTCTTAGAACTATCTTAGATGAAGGAGCTTCAACTTCGGTTTTGTCCCTGTCTTGTTGGAAAGATATTGGCTCTCCCGAGCTTGTAACATCACCTACGACTTTGAAAGCCTTTGATGGATGAGGTTTCCAGCCCCATGGTCTCATACCAGCCCTTTTAGTTTATCCTGGGGGAAAATTTGTTTCTACTCAAGTGGAAGTAGTAGATGCCCCGTTAGATTACAACCTCCTTTTAGGAAGAAATTGATTTTACGCCATGACTGTTGTCGCTTCGACGATATTTCGAATTGTCCAATTTTCGCATCTAAGGAAAATTGTCACCATTAACCAGCTTGATTTGTGTACGTTGGATGTTACTACCTCTACAGCTAATAACATCCCTATGTTAGGTCAGTCCCCTCCTCCTTACCAGTCGATTGGGGTAGGCATGCTAAAGAATTCGTCCCTTATGGGGATTTTTCCATCAACTCCTCCTAACACAAACATAGCGACAATAAATATGATTTCATCATTTAATTATGATCCAAAGGGAAAACAAATTGTTGAGTCCACCTCATTGAGTCCGCATGAAGAAACGTACAATGTTATCCAAACCCTTTCCGATGACCAGACTAATGAACTTCATCTAGTGACTTCGGACCCTTACCACCTACCGTACTGGTTAGAACCTTCTCTTCCTATTATGGATTATCTCTCATAGACTTTTCCTTCCAATGAGTCCATTATGGATATCATGAGTATGAATGAGCCTATATGGTAGGATCATCATCATAGATCTGCGTTCCTCCCCAACACCAGTTCGGTAGACCATGATTTTGCATCCCTTTTTTCCACTGATATTGTCAACACACCTCAAACTCCTATATTGTTGCAGAAAATAGATTCTGAAGGAAACCTATGCAACATTACTCAAACAAATCCAGTTGACATATCAACCAAGCTTGGAACCCTTGAGCATGTTCATGTTGGGCAGAACTACTCAGCAGAAGAATCCAAAGCATACAGAGCACTTTTCAAAGAATTCTATGATGTTTTTCCTGGTCTTACAAAGAAATGCCAGGGATAGAGCCATCTATTGTGGTTCATGAAATAAAAACCTATCCCACTGCAAAACCTGTCAGGAAAAAACTAAGACAAGTCCATCCACGGAAAGCCGCAGCTATCAAAGCTGAAATAGAGAAACTTATCAAATCAGGTTTTATTTATCCCGTACCCCTGACAGAATGGGTATTGAACGTCCTCCATGTCAATAAAACGCAGGGCACCATTAGATTCTGCATCGATTTCAGAGATTTGAACAAATCTTGTCCCAAAGATAACTTTCCCACTCCGCATATCGACCAGATTATCAACAATTGTGCCGGAAGTGTCATCTTCTCCTTTATGGACGGATTTTTGGGTTATAATCAAATTGATATTTTATCCACCGATCAGCACAAGACAACATTCATTTTCCCATGGGGAACCTTTGGATATAGGAAGTTACCATTCGGCCTGAAAAATGCTAGAGCCACTTTCCAGCGTGCTATGTCCTATGTGTTTCATGATATAAAACATATTATTGAACTGTACCTTAATGACCTCCCAGCTCATTCACAACGACCGGAGGACCACCCTGGTCATCTTAAAGACATTTTCCTGAGATTCCGTCATTATAACATACGGATCAATCCTCATAAATGTGTTTTTTGCATTGAGACGGGACGCCTGTTAGGTTTTGTGGTTTCTAAGGATGGCATCCAGATAGATCCATTGAAAATTGCCACTATTTTAGCACTACCATCCCCAACCAACCTTCTATAACTCCAAAGTTTGCAAGGGAAGGAAAAATTCCTCCACCGTTTCGTGTGTAATTTTGCAGAGAAAATGCACGGTTATATGCATCTCCTTAAAAAGGACACTCCATTCTTTTAGGATGACCAAGCCCAATGAGGCTTTGATAATCTCAAACACACTCTGACTCATTCACCCGTGATACACCCCCCATATTATTCAAATAATTTTCTATTATACATTGATGCCTCCACTACTACCATTGCTATGGTTTTGGTGCAGGAGAATCCCAACGGTCAGGAGCACGTGATCTACTATGCTAGTAAGAATCTCATGGATTTCGAAATTCGATATTCACACATGGAGAAATTAGCATTGGCCACGATCATTGTTGTTCATAAATTTTGTCCCTACATTTTGCTCCGCACAACCACCATATTGGCAGAACAGAACATTATGTATTACATACTGACTTGTTAGGTGCTCGGGGGAAAGTATTCCCAATGGATAGTCATCCTACAAGAGTTTGATCTGGAGTTTTCCAAAGCTACATGAAACAAATCCTTGGTCTTTGTCAAGCACATGTGTGATCTTCCCTGTGCTTCGATGGAATCTGAGCCCAGTGATTCATTCCTGGATGAATTCATGTTCCTATTAAGCACTACTGACCCATGGTATGTATATTTTCCCATTTATCTCCAGACACAAATATTACATCCTACTCTATTCCATGACAATCGTCATCGTATCTGTCACCATGCAAAATACTACCTCATCTTGAATGACACTTTGTATAGAGGTGGTATCGATTCCGTTCTCTGATGATGCCTTACCCACGAGGAAATTGAACAAGTTTTGAATGATTTCCACTCTAGAGAATGTGGCAGTCATCTATATGGAATGGATACAACCCAGAAAATCCTTTTCGCTGGCTATTTTTGGCCTTCAGTCTTTAAAGATTGTCACAAGGCTGTTAAGAAATTCCCACCCTGTCAACATTTTTATCCGAAAAAGTGCACTCATCCTGCTCTGTTACACCCTGTCCTTGTTGTTGACCCTTTCTCCAAATGGGGGGTTGATTATATGCATTGTAAGCCTACCTCGGCCGAGGGGCATGGTTACATCATCATAGCCGTTGACTATTTTACAAAATGGGCTAAGGCCATGCCTACATATGCAGAGGACGGTAAGACTACAACTCTCTTCCTTTTCAATCATGTGATAGTGAGATTCGGAGTCCCGTAGTCCATAGTTACTAATCACAGATCAAATTTCCATAATCAAATGATGGAGGAACTAAGTGCCAAGCTATGTTTTCGTCATGAAAACTCTACGCCCTATTATCCGCAAACTAATGGTCAGGTCGAGGCCATTAACAAAGTTTTGAAAATGATGCTTCATCGGATAGTTGGAGACCATAAATCGAACTGGAACCATATCCTTTTCTCTGCTCTTTGGACTTACAGGACTTCGATGAAAATAGGTACTGGTTTCACACCTTTCCAGCATGTCTATGGACTAGAAGTTGTCTTGCCGATTCAATGTCAGATTCCATCCTTAAAAATTGTCATCGAACTTTTCCCAGACACTTCTTTAGAGGAAGAGATATTTCTATACTTGAACAACCGTGACGAAACTAGAAGAGATGTTGCCTTAGCTAATGAGGCACACAAGAAATGTGTCAAGGCACAGTATGACAAGTTTGTCCAACCTTGTGTCTTTAACGAGGGTGACCTAGTTTTGACTTATGATCAAAGATATGACAAACTAGGGAAAGGGAAGTTTGAATCCATGTGGTATGGTTCTTTTGTCGTTTCCAAATTTTTAGATAAAGGGGCCTACAATCTAGTGGACTATGATGGAATCCCCTTAGGACAACCTCGCAATGTGTTGTACCTGAAGAGGTACTATGCCTAGATCTCTCATGGATAGTATCTTGTATATATGTATATAAATTGACTTTTAGTGTGCTTAAGTATTTTCAATATGGTTTTGAGTTTAGTGTATGTATCTGTTTATACCATGTTTTGGTCATGCAAAGTAGATGGCTTTGTACGGCTTCGCTAATGGTGCTTTCCGCCACACCTTGAATATTGCCTTAGCTGCTTGGGTACTCTATTCCCCAGCTTACGATTTGGTCATTTTAGGAGTGATATGTATTGGTCCCGCTACCAACAATATTGCTGAGTATCGAGCAATCATAGGTATTTTGACTGAAGCTATCTCCCAAGATGTTCGCAACTTTGTAGTATTGATGGACTCAGAACTCATGGTTTGTCATCTAAGCCATGTCTATACCATTAGGAATCCTATGCTTATCCATCTCTTCTGGAGGGTACATTTATTAGAAAGGTCATTTGAAACTATCACCTATAGGCATATCCCTAGGGAACATAATGCAGTTGCCAACTCATTGGCAAATTACATCCTAGACTGGCATACTGCCCATTTATGACATGAATATCAAACATGGTTCATTGTAAATAAACTATAAAAGACACATAAAACTCATGTAAAACACATTCACCATTTGAGACATATAAACACCAAGGTAGAAATTTATATATATATATATATATAAACCTGTTTTACAAAAAATAGGTCATAAGACCTCATCTGAAGCACGTAGGCTTTCAGGTAAAAAATCATCATACAAAAGTCCTAAAGCTCTCTATCAGCTTTCAGTGAATACATCATGCACTCATCATCTAATGATGCTCGTGGTAACACATAACCGCCCGAGCTACTCGACGTAGCAGTCTGCTGAAATGACCTGGTACTCCCGCAGTAGGCCTCTGGTACCTCAGTGGGAGGTCATCGATCGAGGCATCCAGGATGTCTAGAGTCAACCTATCGAGGTTCTCCTCTAGCTCCCCTATCACATCATCTCCCTATGGTACAAAACGGGCTCCAGCTCTCCTGTCCAATGGGGAGGCTCCCCCAGGTCGTGCTGCTCTGACGTCTGCATGAAAACATTCAAGTCTCATTACTAAACATAAAAAATATAAAACATCAAAACATAAAAACATAATTTCCATTTTAGGGTTTTTTGTTTCTTACCGATATCACCCCATTTTCCACCAGGTGGGAGCGGTAGGTCAGGGTCACCACTGAAGTCAGTGCCCGCATATGCATAGTCCTCCACCATGAGGATTTGATCTCTCAACCATTGAAAGAACGAGTCACCGAACTTTACCTTGCCTCTACCCGCTCCAGTACGAGCCATGATCCGGACCCATCTCTACATGCAAGGGTTTCGCACCCTCAACTCTATAAAGACCACCTGGGGTCTTTTCTGTGGAACACGCTTGAAAAAAAACAAGCTAGAATTGAACCCAAACTGAATTGCTTCAACTCCCGCTGCCAACACTTGGTCAGCTGATCCTTGAGGATCGGAAGTAGAGCTTCTACCTAGTTGAAAAATGTGGGTGCCATGGCCTCTATGGCATAGAGCATATGCGCTCTCGACGCCTAGTGTACCCCTTGGATTCCCGCCACTCTCTGCATGGTAAACAAAATTGTCCATAGTGGGCCATCCACCACTGCTTTTATGGAAATTTTCTTCCGTGATGTCCTGGTCCCAGGAATGCAATGGAAGTTTATCAACTCCTGAGTAGTAATGTCCCCTCCATGGGATCCAATCAAGAGATGGGAGCACACCATCTTGATATGCCTGTCAGGAATTAGATGTCCTCTACTTCAATTATCAATATGTAAGCACCAACTTCAAATACTGTTGCTATGTATTTCACATCCGGAGGATATGCTCGAATAGTCACTCATGTGATGCCATACTAGGTGTGTAGAAAAACTTTAGAATACCCACAGAATGCCACAGTCTCTCAATGCAGCTATACAACCTGCATTTCGTTCGGCAAATGCATCGCTGTTGTCATGTTACCTCCCTTTCCATATTACCATTTTTTATCAATAAGAACCTGTCAAAAACCATCACAATACCAATTAGAAACATTCCCAATCATTCAAATCATAAAAAATGAGCTAGTTTTTCTTGTGCATGCATTTTTATTTTCCCACAGCTGGCACCGCCTGTGTCTCATTGAGGACAGGTGGTGGCACCACCTGTGCACATTGTTTTCAGCGTGGTTCTAGCAGGGTACTGCTTATCCCGTAAAGGATAAGAGCGATGCCCACTTCCATGGTTTTAGGGCTCGCCCAATAGGCCCTAAACACCACCAAAAATCAAAATTGAAAGCATGAAATGAAAGAGTAGGTTTTAAGCTATTACCTGGAACTAACAGTGCATGGATCCGGGGGTACATGCTCCTAATATCAGCGACTAAAAATCTGGCCAAGAAAATTCTCCAAAGGCTCTCCACTATTGGTAAATGGTAAAATGTTTTGATTTTTTACTATTTACATAACTTTTATATACATTTTAGGGTTTGACATGTTATAGTTTTGTTCTAAAATCATTTCTTACTCATAATATATCAGTCCTAATCCTTTGATGTCAATTATTGGAGAATTTAACACTTGTTTTGCAAGTCATTGTAGGATAGAAGAGCAGTAGCAGTAAAAGTTTTGGGAGTTCATTTTTGACTTTTTCGTATTACTATAACACGGAAAAAGTCTTTTGAGCATTTATTGCGACACTTTGGTCACGCTCTCCAAATTTAGCATCAAAGGTCTGAGTCATTTTCTTATTCTTTTCAAACTCATAAAATCTCTCATCGTGAAAAGAGACCTAGTGCATCCTTCTTTAAACTCTTTTAGGTCTCCTTAAATACAAAAAGATTGTCGAGTGATATTGTCTTCTTCATGCTCGTTAAAGCACTTTAAGAGTCGTTCATCTGACGATATGTTATCGCTTTTTTGGTTCAGGTGAACTATTTTATGAAAAAGGACCCTATTGAGTCTTCTTCCGTGGTTGTTCAGACTCTCTAAACATGAACGATACCGAGTTAACTTTCATTGGACTTGTTAAATCAAACATTGAGAGACCGTTTTTTGGGAACGAGCCCCTCCTCTCTCAGTTTCCTAAAACATATGAGTTTGGAATTGTCTTCAGACAAGCTATAACGATTGTTTGTTACCCTCTTTGAACTCGTAAAACTGAAAATAGGTGCTCATCAACCATGATGGAAAAAATGGGAAGGGAATCATTTTGCAAATAAATGGCAGTAGTTGGTCGTTACATTTGAACATGGCACTTGTCTGCATATCATTTCACTCAATTGGGTATTCAGCTGATCTCCATGATGATGCACTTTCATGAGTCATGTCACTCCTTTCATTCTTTCAAAAGATTGCATTGTCCACTATCACACTATGTTTTTGTCTGGTCTAGTCATGCTACCAAGTCTTTTGTCTTGCGGCCTGATGTTCGAAGGGAAGTTGAAGAAGTTTTACCTCTGCAATCAAAACAGTCTCTGTGTCAGTACTTTTGAGTCAGTCTTATGGTTACCTTATTCACATCATTCCAGAACTTTGTTCCAAGTTTCGTGTCGTCGATGTGGGACTCATCATGGCCCTCTTTCGATTAGACTATTCCTATCGACATCAGCTCATCATCCAGGAAATAGTCTTAGAAAAAAAAATTAGTACCTTGAGATCTGTATGCCTCAATGACAGATTCTCTCGCTCTCGACATAGGTTCACATCATTGACCTTTGATCGATAGAATCAACTGGGTATTCGACATCAGGACATCTATTCACACTCAGTATATTGTACTAGGGTACCTTGGGAATCATTGACATCAATGGTGATATCCCTTGCACTTATTAATGGTTCACATCATTGGCTCATAATCAAGTGGTTTCTACCATGTTCGACTTCAGAACATTGTAATCACATGGATAGAATCATACTTTGTGGAAGATGAGACGAAGAACCTGGGTATTTGTTTAGCACTCATTGCTTTCCCTAGGTTGCGATGGAGTTTTGTATATCTAGCATGGATCCACATTTGTATGGTCGTGGCTATGTTCAAATTTGCGTCTGTATGACACAGATCTATGTTGTATGTCCGATAGTTATGTCCAAGTTTGAGTCTTCTATCACATGGATCTATGTTGTATTCTAGTAGCCATTCCTGTTTATTCCTCTTATGGATCTGCTTTGTATTGATCCACATCCATGAGTTGGTTACATTTGTCTATGAGTCAAAAGTATTGATGTACTATAGATGCCTACTCGATGACATTCTCTGACCAAGGTGACATTCTCACCTCGAAGTGACAACTTGTTCTCTCAAAGCTCTTGCTTATCGTAGCCCTCTAAGCCTCATGCTTTGGGGGGCATTTTGTTATACCTAAATCCTGTCACCATCATGTGATGAGATCCTTAACCCCTTTTTTTTCCCTTAATCCCAAAACTTGGAGTGGAAACTTGCTTTGGATGTTAATTCTACTTGAAAAGAACCTAGCACCGCGTTTTTCCTTTGGATGATGAGTGGTACTTTATTCAGCATTGCTTGTGTCTTGTTATAGAGAAGTGGTGCCATCGCTGATATGCTTCGTTGTTGAATCATTTCTCACCTAAAACCGCTCTGTCATAAGGGAACAAAAGCGGTACCCTAGGTAAAATGGGAAAAAGAGAAGTTTCTCGAGGCTTCTAGATCATGAGCCTCATGGCCTCCCTTATCCCTACCAATATGGGTTAGTTTTAGCTCGATATCCTCCTTGGTAGGATCTTGGAGCCACCTCACCCACAATTCTCTCAAATATCCCTATCTATTGAGCCTTATAAATACAAGCTCATATCCATAGTTTAGGGGAAGAACTGAATGGTATTGTTATGCTATTAAATTGACTACCTAGTCCAAATCATTGGAGAGCACAAGAGAGCAAGTTGGAGCTTTTGGGGATGAAGTGTTTGTCTCGTGGAGGATTTTTTCAACACTAAGGCAATGGTTGTGAGCTTCTCCATTCATTCTTAATGCAAAATTGATTTCCATCCCACATATCTGTTGTTTTGATTTCACATGTATATGTTACTAGATTCCTTAGTCGCTAGTATGGATGTGTAGATTCCATCTATGTCTTCATGGGTGTGCCCTGCAAGCAAGAACCCAACCTCAATAGTGATGAAGACACCAAGTGCAGTTAATAGTGATAGAAACATGAAAACATAACGATTATTATTATCACTAGCTGCATTGTCCGACTGAAACAAAAAATGTGGAGGAAGAGGTTTAAAATCAAGATTTTGATTTGTTGAGCTTCCATTTAAAGATAGGAAAGCATCCTTGTACACTCTACAGTTTGAGTAAATAGACTTTTGAAGTAATGCATTTGAAAGTGGGTTTCTTGAACTTCCACTCTCATAAAGAAAATCACCATACATATCAAGGTGTGGGTCTTTGAGGTCCCTCAAGCACTTTGCAAGAGATGTAATGGTAAATTGTGATCCCATGTGTACAAATGGTAGGGAGAAATGACCAAAACCACCAGTGATATGCCCATGTGTTAGCATACCTGTCAACGACATACCCAAGTTTGTTCCTGCAACATATTTTGATTTGACACGTAATATTGGGATTGAAGTCTTTTTTTTGTCTATTTTATCATGGCTAATTCTCAAGTGTTCCTTTGGATACCGTTCTGACATAATTATGTGGGAATATTAGCAATATCTTCCACACATAACAATATTGTTATGTTTCTTCGGTCTAGCTCGTGCCTTTTCTTCCAGCTCTTTGTAGTCATTGTCTTCATATGTGCTTTCAACACGATACATTCACTACATTTAATGAAGTTAGTGTTCTTTGAGAATGCCACATCTGGAAAATGAGTATTGCAAATATTGCTCATTTTTTGTTGTGATATTGATGGAAAATTGAGCTCTTAAAGAGCCTCATTGATCTCTTTTAACAAAGAAATTTGGGTGTACCTTGATGGCAGCAATCTTAAATGAGAAGACGTTCCATCTTCTTCAACTATTCGTGTTTGGTTCGGTGAAAAATATGAATTATCTGTTACAATTTTGTGCAATATTTCTATGGTTGCAACTATGTGCATGTGGTTTGCATTTGTTGGTGTTACCATGAATTCCTTTGACATGTCCTCATTGGAAATTATGTTGGTAAGTATAGAAGGTGCTTTGAGGAATATTATGTATCTTGTACCATGCTTTCTTACAAATAATATCTCCATTAAACCTCATGTCCTTTACTTTCCTAACAGTAGGAGGTAGGCCATGCCCATGGCCCATGGCTCTTTGACATGATTGTGCTAGAAAGGAGTGAATTCAAGACGAATTCCCTAATGCCATTTTTTAAGAGTTTCATACCCCTTCTAGTAGCTGCAACGGATTTCCTATCCACATGTTGAAGACAATCTTGTTTGCAACATTCATCCACTGCTAAAATTCAGATTTCTTTCTCTTCATCTCTCTGTATTTGAAATTTTCCATCTTTTTTTGTAGCCACGACTCATTTAATCCTTTTATATGGCCTCATTACGTGGATAACAATTGAATATGGATCTTTTTAATTATAAATATCACCATCCCATGTGTTTAAGGGACTTATTTCCTCTATAAGATCCCATACCACCATTTTTTTGGGTGCTCCTTGAAATTTTCATTCGCCCTTAAAATCTCACCTTCATTGTCCTCCAACTTATTTATTGAACATCTAACCAAACAATGTATAGACTTATCCACAATCCTACATCTTTCACAATTTCTATCTATGTATTCCACAAAAACATTGAATTCCTTTTCACCTAACATTTCACCCCCAACCATGTCATCCTCACGGACATTAACTATGATCCCTTGGCAATGCACCTACTTGTTCCCGTGCATTCATGTGTAAGAGAAACCTTTTTACATGTGAATGTAAGCCTATGTTGGGGAGTATTTATTGGATGATCATGACAATGAGGTTCCAAGTCTAATTCTGGCCACATCTCATAAGATCCCAATGTACCCCCTAGTGTATTTTCAAATCCTGTTGGATGTGGAAAAAGAGAATCATGTTTTAACACCTTCTCAATGTTAACCACTATGGATCCTTTATTTACCATCCTTCCATGCACCTTATGACCAATATTTGTATTGAATATGGAGCCTTCACCCACCTTCACTCCACATTGCAAAAGCTCTACCTTGTCTTCAATAGAAAATGCAGAAGAGACAGTTGCACCTATATAGAAAATTAAACAACCTTAGTATTTGCTTAAAAAAACAAGCAATGTACTATCAAAAACACTTAACATGTGCTTCAAGATTTTGATTTAACTTTGTTATGGCTCAAATCTATAATTTTCCATGGATGTAAGTCCCCTTCATCAACATCTTCCATAATAAAATGTGGTTCAATGACATCAATTATCAAAAGCATAACATATCCTATATTAAGCCTTTCTCCACCATAATGAGTTCTAGTCTCTGTAGATTCAACACTTCCTAGTCCAATAACTTGACCATTAATTAGGAGGTCAACATAGTCCCTTCTTGTCAAATTTTCTTTTAACAACATGGCACGATGAGTTAAAGCTAATGCGTGTTAGCTTTCATAAGGTAGTTTTTCAAGTAACACAACCGCATTGTCATCAAGCAAATTGCACCATGTTGGAAATCTAGCTGGAGTTAGCTTTCATCCTTATATTGTTGTACAGTGAGTGAAATCTAATGTGTGTAAGCTTTCATAGTGTATTTTTCCATCTAGCACAACCATATTGTCATCAATCACAATGCACCATGATGGAAATCTAGCTGGAGTTAACTTCCGTTCTTAAAACATTGCACGATGAGTAAAGCTAATGTTTGTTAGCATTCATAAGGTAGTTTTCCATCTAACATAGCCACAATTTCATCAAATACATTACACCATGATGGAAATCTAGCTGGAGTTAGTTTTTTGTCTAACAACATGGCACTATAAGGGAAAGCTTATGTGTGTTAGCTCATTACACCATGATGGAAATCTAGCTGGAGTTAGCTTTCCTTTTAAAAACATGGCATGATGAGTGAAAGCTAATGTGTATTAGCTTTTCTTTTAACAACATGGCATGATGATTGAAAGCTAATGTGTATTAGCTTTCATAATGTAGTTTTCCATGTAACACAACCACATTGTTATCAATCACATTGCGTCGTGTTGAAAATTTAGCTGAAATTAGCTTTCATCCTTAAATCATTGCACGGTGAGTGAAATCTAATGTGTGTAAGGTTTCATAGTGTAGTTTTCCATCCAGTACAGCCACATTGTCATCAATCACAATGCACCATGATGAAAATCTAGCTGGAGTTAGCTTTCATTCTTAAAACATTGCACGGTGAGTAAAAGGTAATGTTTGTTAGCTTTCATAAGGTAGTTTTCCATCTAACACAGCCACATTGCCATCAAATACATTGCACCATGATGGAAATCTAGCTAGAGTTAGCTTTCCTTCTAACATGGCACTATGAGTAAACACTTATGTGTGTTAGATCATTACCCCAATATGAAAATCTAGCTAGACTTAGATTTATTTTTAACAACATAGCAGGATGAGTGAAAGCTAATGTGTATTAGCTTTCATAAGGTAATTTTCTATATAACACAACCACATTGTCACATTGCACCATGATGGAAATCTAGTTGGAATTAGCTTTCAACCTTAAATCATTGCACGGTGAGTGAAATATAATGTGTATTATCTTTCATAATGTAGTTTTTCATTTAGATCAACCACGTTGTCATCAATCAAAATGCACCATGTTGGAAATCTAGCTAGAGTTAGATTTCGTTCTTAAAACATTGCACGGTGAGTAATAGCTAATCTGTGTTAGCTTTTGTAAGGTAGTTTTTCATCTAACACAACCACATTGTCATCAAATAAATTACACCATGATGCAAATCTAGATGGAATTAGCTTTTTTTCTAACAACATGGCACGATGGGTGAAAGCTAATGTGCGTTAGCTTTCATAAGGTAGTTTTCCATCTAACACAACCACATCATCATCGATCACATTGTACCGTGAGGGAAATCTAGCTGGAGTTACATTTCGTCCTTAAATCATTGCACGGTGAGTGAAATATAATGTGTTAGCTTTCATATTGTAGTTTTCCATCTAGTACAATCACATTGTCATCAATCACATTGTCATCAATCACAATGCACCATGATGAAAATCTAGCTAGAGTTAGCTTTCATTCTTAAAACAATGCACAGTCAGTAAAGTTAATGTCTGTTAGCTTTCATAAGGTAGTTTTCCATCTAACACAGCCACATTGTTATGAAATATATTACACCATGATGGAAATATAGCTGGAGTTAGCTTTCCTTCTAACAACATGGCACTATAAGAGAAAGCTTATGTGTGTTAGTTCATTACACCATGAAGGAAATATAGCTAGAGTTAGATTTCTTTTTAACAACGTGGCATGGTGAGTGAAAGCTAATGTGCGTTAGCTTTCATAAGGTAGGTTTCCATGTAACACATCCACTTTTCATCAAGCACATTGCACCATGTTGGAAATCTAGCTGAAAATAGATTTCATCATTAAATCATTTCATGGTGAGTGAAATCTAATGTGTGTAATCTTTCATAGTGTATTTTTCCATCTAGCACAACCACATTGTCATCAATCACAATGCACTATGATGAAAATCTAGCTGGAGTTAGCTTTCATTCTTAAAACATTAAAGCTAATGTCTGTTAACCTTCATAAGGTAGATTTACATCTAACACAGCCACAATGTCATCAAATACATTACACCATGATGGAAATCTAGTTGGAGTTAGATTTCCTTCTAATAACATGGCACTATAAGAAAAATCTTATGTGTGTTAGCTCATTACACCATGATGGAAATCTAGCTGGAGTTAGATTTCCTTCTAACATGGCACTATAAGGGAAATCTTATGTGTGTTAGCTCATTATGCCATGATGGAAATCTAGCTGGAGTTAGATTTTCTTTTAACAACATGGCACGATGAGTGAAAGCTAATGTGTTTTAGCTTTCATAAGATAGTTTTCCATGTAACACAACCAAATTGTCATCAATCACATTGTGTTGTGTTGGAAATTTAGCTGAAGTTAGCTTTCATCTTTAAATCATTGTACTATGAGTGAAATCTAAAGTGTGTAAGATTTCATAGTGTAGTCTTCGATGTAGCGCAACCACATTGTCATCAATCATAATGCACCATGATGGAAATCTAGCTATAGTTAGCTTTTGTTCTTAAAACATTGCACGGTGAGTAAAATCTAATGTGTGTTAGCTTTCATAAGGTAGATTTCCATCTAACACTGCCACATTGTCATCAAATACATTACACCGTGAAAGAAATCTAGCTGGATTCAGCTTTCCTTTTAACATGGCACTATGAGTGAAATCTTATGTGTGTTAACTTTCATAAGGTAGTTTTCGATCTAACACAACCACATTCTCAAATTGCAGCGTGATGGAAATCTAGCTGGAGTTAGCTTTCAACCTTAAATCGTTACACTGTGAGTGAAATCTAATGTGTGCTAGCTTTCATAATGTATTTTTCCATTTAGCACAACCACAATGTCATCAATCAAAATGCACCATGTTGGAAATCTAGCTAGAGTTCGCTTTCGTTCTTAAAACGTTGCACGGTGAGTAATAACTAATGTGTGTTAGCTTTCGTAAGGTACTTTTTCATCTAACACAACCACATTGTCATCAAATACATTACACCATGATACATATCTAACTGGAGTTAGCTTTCTTTCTAACAACACGGCACGATGAGTGAAAGCCAATATGTGTTAGCTTTCATAAGGTAGTTTTCCATCTAAAACAACCACATTGTCATCGATCACATTGCACCGTGATGGAAATCTAGATGGAGTTAGCTTTCATCCTTAAATCATTGCACGATGAGTGAAATCTAATGTGTGTTATCTTTCATAATGTATTTTTTCATCTAACACAGCCACATTGTCATCAATCACAATGCACCATGATGGAAATCTAGCTAGAGTTAGCTTTTGTTCTTAAAACATTGAACAGTCAATAAAGCTAATGATTGTTAGGTTTCATAAGGTACTTTTCCATCTAACACAGCCACATTTTTATCAAATACATTACACCATGATGGAAATCTAGCTGGAGTTAGCTTTCCTTCTAACAACATGGCACTATAAGATAAATTTTATGTGTGTTAGCTCATTACACCATTATGGAAATCTAGCTAGAGTTAGCTTTCCTTTTAACAACATGGCACGATGAGTGAAGACTAACGTGTGTTAGCTTTCGTAAGGTAGTTTTCCATGTAACACAACCACATTTCCATCAAGCACATTGCACTGTGTTGAAATCTAGATGGAGTTAGCTTTCATCCTTAAATCGCTACACGGTGAGTGAAATCTAATCTGTGTAAGATTCCATAGTGTATTTTTTCATCTAGCACAACCACATTGCCATCAATCATAATGTACTACAATGAAAATCTAGTTGGAGTTAGCTTTTGTTCTTAAAACATTGCACGGTGAGTAAAGCTAATGTCTGTTAGCCTTCATAAGGTAATTTTCCATCTAACACGGCCACATTGTCATCAAATACATTACACCATGATGGTAATCTAGTTGCAGTTAGATTTCCTTCTAACAACATGGAACTATAAGAGAAAGCTTGTGTGTGTTAGTTCATTACACCATGATGAAAATATAGCTGGAGTTAGCTTTCCTTTTAACAACATGGCACGATGAATGAAAGATAATATGTGTTAGCTTTCGTAAGGTAGTTTTCCATGTAAACAACCACATTGTCATCAATCACATTACGTCGTGTTGGAAATCTAGATGAAGTTATCTTTCATCCTTAAATCGTTGCACAGTGAGTGAAATCTAATGTGTCTAATCTTTCATAGTGTATTTTTCCATCTAGCACGGCCACATTGTCATCAATCACAATGCACCATGATGGAAATCTAGTTGGAGTTAGCTTTCGTTCTTAAAACATTGCACAGTGAGTAAAAACTAATGTTTGTTAGCTTTCATAAGGTAGCTTTCCATCTGACACTACCACATTGTCATCAAATACATTACACCATGATAGAAATCTAGCTGGAGTTAGCTTTCCTTCTAACATGGCACTACGAGTGAAAGCTTATGTGTGTTAGCTCACTATACCATTATGGAAATCTAGCTGGAGTTAGATTTCTTTTTAACAACATGGCAGGATGAGTGAAAGCTAATGTGTGTTAGTTTTCATAAGGTATTTTTCCATCTAATACAACCACATTGTCACATTGCATCGTGATGGAAATCTAGCTGGAGTTAGCTTTCAACCTTAAATATTTACAGAGTGAGTGAAATCTACATAATATAGTTTTTCATTTAGCACAACCACATTGTCATCAATCAAAATGCACCATGTTGAAAATATAGCTAGAGTTAGCTTTCGTTCTTAAAACATTGCACGGTGAGTAATAGCTAATTTGTGTTAGCTTTCGTAATGTAGTTTTCCATTTAACACAGGCACATTGTCATCAAATACATTACACCATGATGCAAATCTAGATGGAGTTAACTTTCATTCTTTCACTGGTTGCACTATGTTGAGTAATAGCTAATGTGTGTTAGCTTTTGTAAGGTAACTTTCATTCTTTCATTGGTTGCACTATGTTGAATATCCTCTTGTGAGTTCATCTCACCTTTGGACAATTAATAGATATTATTTCTCTAAAGCTTTCAAATGCTCTAAAGTATATAAAAGCATACTATGGTCCTCCTACCTTGTTGTGGGTTAAAGAAGTTATGACACTTCATAAAGGATCATTGAGGGGAACTTGAGGTAATATTCTCACCATGAGTACTAAAAAATTAGAACAACAGGTAGAATTTGTAACACTAAATCACATCACAATCTATTACTCTAAGAGTCTAAAAAGAAAGAATCACAAAGTAATTTGCTAAAAACAATAACTGCCTAGCATCACAATGAAGTGACCTATTTCTCTTTTATTGAATAAGAGACAAAGAAAGAATGAAATGTATCTAGACATCCATTGATGCACCCTAGTTGACAGTGTCAACCCTAAACCTAATGTGCTAAGGATGAGTGCATCCTCCTGCTTGGATAATTCTACCTAGAATAGTGCCCTGTTGGAGTAGGCTGAATGCATGAATGTCACGTCCCCGCCCCTTAGACCGGTGAAGAGGACGCGACAACACCCATGCAACTGGCGATCAGCCCCATGAACATAAACAAAGGAGATCAATGCTGAAAATTAAAAATTACAATCATAACAGGAATGCTAAGCATACAAGCACACACAGATGCATAAATATTCAATCATACAGCAGAAGCAAACATTCATTCCAGCATTAATCATGTTCATCCTAATTCATTTGAAATTACTATAGAAATTGCAGAGATGAAGTAACCAGCAGCACTTATATTTTGATGAAGAACTTGCCGCAACCAGCTATGGCACTGCAACGTTCCACCCAACCATAGGCCAGCATGCTCATCAATCTCTCAGGAACGCTGCCACCCCCGAGCTGGGCATGATTCCTCCAAGGATAAGGGTCAACGCAGGCTTACACCTAGTCGAGGGGACACAAAACAGCCAAACCAAACACTGCTGGGTTTAACAGGCCTTCAAAAAGCGGCCAAGCCAGCACAGCCTGAAGACCAACCACTGCATACCCGCAACAATCAAACCCTTCACAGCCCTGTGAAGAAAGAAAAACAACCAGGGATAATCCCAACAGAAGATGAGGCACAGCTCAAGCCCACAAGGCAACTCAGAGTTGTTCTTGGCCCTAACATGGCCAAAACAACTCAGCAACCACACCCAAACTAGGGTAACGACAGCAGCTCAATTTCACAATAAAAACAGTGGCAACAATCCACAGCCCACAGTGAATAAGAAACAGAACTCCCGACATACCCATGGGAGACTCGGCCAATGACTGTGGCAATCAACAGCCCCAACTCACAGCACCAACATGGCAGCTATACACAATCCCAAATTGTAGGGAAACTCAGACGCAGACCACTACAAAAAACGACTCAATACAAAAGCATAGCAGCCCAAAATTTAATTGGACACCACAGCCAACCAAAAACACGGGGAAGACAACAGCCCCAAAACACAAGCAGTGAGCAAGGCTCACAAGTGGGAAAACGACCCCAAACAGTCTGTGCATGAGTGCAACCCGCACCAGACCACAAAACGCCAAGGAGACTTACCCAATTCCACTCTGTGGAAAACGTGAATGACCACAGGTAAGCAGCTCTCCTCCTGGCCGCGTGAGATCTAGCAGATCCTCTGCCTATGCGTGAGGATGAGCAAGACTCCCGCCCCTCTGCGTGAGGAAAAATAAACAGCAGCCTCTGCATGAGGAATGAACAGACCATGAACCTGCGCATGAGCAGGAAATTGACCACCATCGTGAAGGTTGAAGCCCAGCTGTGTAAGCAAACAGACAGCGGCCTCTGCACGTGGATGAACAACAGAATGCTTAGCGTGAGGGGGATGAACTGGCAGGGTGAGAACATAGTCGTGGGTGGTGTGTGGGTGTGCGTAAGGGACTGACAGTCCTGCCACCCCACTCCCAAAGGCAATAACTGCCCTCAACCACTCAGCCATCACTCCTCAACCACCAGCTGAAGCATTAAAGAGGTTGACAAGGTTGGATGAGACAAAAAGGTGACAAATCAACAAGGTGGTAAAACATGGGTTTTTCCCCCATAACCAAGGTTTGACATTCCCCCACCCCTTATCCTTTGGAACCATGCCATTTTCATTCAACGTTGCACTACCATAGCTAGTTGTGGTTTATTTTAATTGATGTGCGTGTTTACATGATACCAAGTTATAATGTGCCACATAGCATGATAGACCATCGGAAACTACCCCTATTGCCGAACATACATGACCAAATCGATGGTGGGGCTTTTGCCTTGAGCTCCTCACCACAATTAATTACCATATATACATCATGCAAACGGGGTCAAAACCGGGGATGTGACAATGAATGCCACTAAGCCTCCGAACTGAAGATTACCGAAAATCAGGGGTGAACCAGCAGTAGTTTTCCTCCATTATCGAAAATCAGGGGCAAGCGCATGATTTCCGTTGTTTTTTAAAGGGGGAAGTTTGTTTTTCCCTCTTTCACACTATTGGATAATATATTTTACATAGTTTGGGGTTTAATAAAAATTGGGCTAATGTATTAAAATTCAAAAAACCTTTGCTATGTTTAAAATTCGCCCTGTAGTTTTTGGTGAGCCCACTAATTTTTCCCATGGGCTAAATTTTTCCCTTAAAATTTTCCTTGTTTTTGCCCCTTTTATGACCGTACTATGCTCAAAATGATGGATTTATTTCTAGTGACTATTGTTGAGGCCACTACAGTGCCTAGAATTGTTGAAAACCTTCAATGTTGCTTCAATCTTCAAACAAGGCCCTAGTTCAAAATCCAACATTCCACACATCCAGGGAATGTTAACTGAGAACTCCTCTCCATCCAAGCTACCAACCTCATTAGCTACCTTAGGAAACTTCATG
Source organism: Pseudotsuga menziesii (assembly GCA_001517045.1). Lineage (NCBI taxonomy): Eukaryota > Viridiplantae > Streptophyta > Pinopsida > Pinales > Pinaceae > Pseudotsuga > Pseudotsuga menziesii. The sequence continues at coordinate 231,360 of LPNX010837112.1, forward strand.
ACAACCTAAGTAAACACCCATGCAAATACGGGGGTAACACTACATAACCATGCTCTTCTAGAGCCTTCGTTTCCACTGATTTGGTTGGTAGTCTGTTCAAGACATATGGCTTTCACATCTTTTGCCCAAAAACTATTGGGCAATCTCTTACCTTTCAACATGCACCTATCCATATCCATGAGATGTAGAACAGTTGGTGGCAGGGTATGGTTAAGATGCCCCCTAAGCTGAAAGGTCACTGGTTCTAACCCCGTCAGATACCAAAAAAACCAACCATGTTAAGGCTTGGTGCGATCCAGGCTGGGTGCGATCCCCAAGTGATTTTGATGTCTTAGATGCCTTTGGTTCGTGGTTACTTAGCCAATGGAAACCCTACTATTGAGGGGGGTTCCACCACTTTGCCAACAAAACAAAAAAAGCATGCACCTAGCCATTTCAATTATTGTGCAATTCTCCCTCTCCACTACCCAATTCTATTGCAGAACATAGGTTGAAGTTTGTTTCCTTTTTATTCTTCTGACATAGAAATATTTTGTAAATCATTGTAATCGTATTCACCACCCCAATCAGTTCTAAGTATCTATATCTGCTTATCACTCTTTGTTTTACATTTTTCTTAAGGATTTTAATGAAAAAAGGTGCTTCAGATTTTTTTTCAAAAGGTATAGTGTACACCCAGTTTTGGTAGGAAAAATACTTTATATAGGTCATGATGTCTTGGTAGAATCCAAGGATTGAGTTGACATTGGTCCACATAGATCTCTTTTTATCAACTCCAACACTTCTGTAGTGCTATAAAACTTTCCAGTTTTTCCTGCTCCAAAATTTTATGTATTATTTTCGAGCAACACAACGTTGACAAATCATACAATCCAGCTTCACCTATGGAGGTGCAATTACTACTTGTTAATGCAATATATGAAGGTACAAAAAGTTTAAATGAATGTACCTTTCATTCCACAACATTTCTTTTAGTTTGTTAACTACTACATAAGCACCAGAGATGATTTTAGGGGCGAATTATAGCCCATGGACGATTTTAAAGGAGTTTAAATTTTTTACTGTACGAATTTAGTATATTAAAAGTTTTTTAATAAAATATTAAAATCATCCACTAATTATTAATAAAATAATCCATTTCACCTAAATATCCCTATGAAATAAATCCCCAATCTCCCAAATTCCTCACATCACCCTCGATTTCGAAAAAATAATTCCTTTGATCGCCTCAATTTCTACAAAAAAATGAGCAAGATCTATGGCTCACCCACGATTTCCAACCCAATTTGACCCAGATATTTGGCTTGCCCTCAATTTATACAAAAAAAACCCTCTGGTTGGTAGGTTGCCCCGATTTCTTAAAAAAACAAGCGGGATCTATGGTTCGCCCTAGATTTCCAACCGAATTTGACCCATATCTTCTTTGGTTTCCTCTTCTATGGGCTCTGGTGCATTTCAGTTCTTCATAGAATGTGATGATGGCATTAATCTGTATGTTGATTGGATTCAAATCCATCAGAATGGATGAGAAGGTGTAGTTATGAATTGGGTCTGCCCCAGAACTCACATAAGCGCAAGTTTAAAAGGAGGTTCGTCTGTAGAGATGGGTGTAAACTTTCGTCTTGCAACTACACAGGGGGCTCTTATAAGGAATGGGTTTGATGAATTTTATGGGTCACAAGAATCCTTCTATAATAATTGCTCAAAAATCTCCCCCCCAGTGCTTCCACAACCATTGAAGCAATGGAAGAGATTTCCTTACAGCCTGGAGCTTCCGAAAATGGTGCCATGTGCGAGAAGAAACAATTGGGAAAGGAAGGAATAGATCAATCTTCATTGACATGCATGCCTGTTAGAGAATGAAAGCCAAGAAATATTGAAATGGGCTATCAGGTTGTTCCGGGTATTTTCTAGCAAGGCCCGAGGATTGAACCGGTAAGGGTTAATGCCTTTTCTCAATGACATTCTATAGTATGTTGTTTTTGTTTTCCCTGGTAAGTTTTTGGAGTATTTTATCCTTACTATAAACACCGGTATTGCATACCATCCAAAAAATGAAGTGGTAGGTAAGTAACCGAGGGAACTTAGGCCAAACCTAGCCCTATACAATTTATATGCCAAATGGGTCTGTGCAGAAGGGGGAAATCTACCACCGTTGGGTATTCTGCAGCCCTAAAAAAATGCCCTCATAGTAGTAGTCTCTCTCTGTTTTTAATAACAACTAGCACAAATTGTAGTTTATAATTTCAAGAGCATCATGGCCAAGAGAATGTGCATTCTCTCATTCATGAGCTAGGTGTGCAATCATTTTTTAGTATCTGATATAGGATGCTTGTGAATGCTTGAACTGTTAGTACTCGCGAGGTTGTGTTTGGAGGGAGGGTTTTGGGTTCTCGGACTATGTAGTGCGGTAATTTATGACACCCATATAAAACACATTTTTCATCCATAGTTCATCCAAATATACAATACACAATGAATAAATACCTTATTACATAACTATACCAGTGTTCTTCAAAAGATGGGTATTTGCAAATAGAATGGGAAAAAATGATATATCATATCAATCAAGAAGTGGAGTAAGAGAAAGAGTCTTTTAGATTCCTTACCATCTTGGACGAGGATTACAGTATAGTAAATTGTAGAGATTTTCTAGTTATTTTCAACCAATAACTTAAGTATTTTTAAGGTAGAGTTTGGCCTTTGTACCTGTGGAGCTATTCTAGGCTTAGTAATGATACTATGGCTATTTGTTGTGTTAGTTTTGGATTCTTTGGTACTAGTGGCTTAGAAAGGAAATTTTAGCAATTCATCTTGGATCCATTAGTCTAAACCTAAGCATTGTTAGATGTTCTATTTATTTTTATGTCAAATGCAGAAATTTCTATATATTTTTTCCAACTTTGGTCTAATGTTAAATCTCCTTTGTACCTCATTTATTTGTAAAGAAAACTCTTTGTACTGCCTTAAGAGCACTAACTTTCGGATACTAATTGTCTTCGTTTGGACTTGGTGAATACAACATTCACACAATGTTTATAAATCGCTTCATCTTCTAATCACAATGAAGTTGGCCATAACCAATACAAAAAGTAATATTAGACATGCCAGTCCTGCTTGTTGTGGTGACATCATTTGTCAGTTTTGTTGCAAAGGTAAGCAACAACATGTAGTTACACCCTTCATATTGTGAATTAATTTTATTAATACACTTATCATAGGATATTTTGAGAACCATATGGGATGAGAAGACCCTCCTTTACAAGTCTAAACGCTGACTTCCACTTGCTGCCAACTGTAACTCTTGGCCTTAATGTGGCTTCCTTAAAGGCCCCTTTCCTTGCCAAGGAACAAAACTATTTTTTTTCTTTCCATTCTAGTGCCATCATTCGCTGGAAGCTACAAACTTTTTCTTCTTTAACTGAATTTTGGGATTTTAAGGGACCTCAAAAGGTGGACCATGCTTGATGCTAAGGCCAAGTGGTAAAGGAAGACTCCATATATGGTGTTCTTTCCTGAATGCATAAAAGAACATCTCAAAACCCAATTACCCTGCTTATAGTGCTTATCATTGCGTGGAGGAAAGCTGGTGGTTGATTGTTTTTTCTTATTGCCTTCCATGACTAGCAATAGTGGACATGCTGACTGATGTTCTCAGTTCACAGCCTCCAGCAATGGCAACTTGTCCCTGCAGTGGTTGGTAGAGTCCATCAACAATAATTACTTAGCAGTTAGTACATAGGTAAAGAATTGATATTGCATATATTCATGGGTTTCCTCAAATACTGATACAACTACGCTGACACTTGTGAGGTGTCTTTACACAAATGAATGAAAATGAAGCTTTTGCACAAATAGAAATCCTAGAGTGGCAGACATAAGAAGAATAGATGGGAAAAATAATGGATTAGAAATTATTCTGTGGTCTTTGGAGGGAGTAGAAACAGAAATAGGAAGGAATTCTAAATGGAAAAAATGGGTGACAAATGGAAGAAGCAGAAAATGTGAAGTAAATTTACACATTGGAAGGATGAGGAATAGATAAAAACAAAAAAAAGTCAAAGAATAGAAAATCAATGACTAACTGCTTTGATGTCACTTGTGATAAATTTGTTGAAAGGAAATGATAAATATCCAGTAAAATTATAATTGGAGGAAATATATTACATTAATCTTCATTGTCTATATTAATTCTTATAAAATTGGATTTTCTTTGTATAAGGGTTCTAAAGGCTTCAGGCTGTTATGTTGTTGCTTAAGAGAGAGGATGCGAGTAAATTCAAATATGGCGTGAGATTGTTTTATAAGTTTGATTTTTAGTTTGCAGTTGACTAAATTGGAATACTTTATCTTATCCTTCAATTGGACTTGTCCTGCCAAAAACAACTTATTTGATTGCAAATACATTTTACAAATTTTCAGATTTCTATCTTTTTTTTCATGTATGGGTTTTATCTTGTATTTTTGTCTAAAAAATATTGTCTTTATTTCCTTCTTTTCATGTGTCTAGCCATTAGACAAAGAAATTTTGTAGAGGCTTCTCCTAAATCTTTGTGCACACAGTGCCACAGAAACAAGTTTAATTCAACTTTTCCTAGATATTGTGAAGCCAGAAACTCGGGAATTAAGAGAATGTTCAGATGAGGCGACATCTCAAAAGGCTCTATTGTTGTTAATGGAATGTAGTTTATACTTCTTCACAATTATCAGATGATAGGCATCATCTCAAAACTATTTTCAAACTTGACCATTTAGGTGCTTAAAATTCAGATCTAAGACTTTCTTCAAGAGCCCATGCTAATTGTGTGCCTACAGGATTACCACCTCTTGTTTCTCGTTGAGTACTGGAAATTTTGGCATACTTGGCAACAAATCGTTTATCCATTGTCAATCTTCTATTTTACATGGAGCCATATTCAACACTGGAGTCATCATATAGGACAACTTTAGAGTTGAAGAAAGCTAAAGGGAAAGAAAAGCACCTTGGAAAAATGATCTTTTCATGGTCTTTGGATGGTTCCCAGAAAGGACAAATACCTCTGGTTGTGCTTCTAAAGATTCTTAGTCAGCCACATCTCATATGAAGCAGTAGTCAATTGGAGTAGGTGTTGCTCTGCATTTCACTAGATTTAGCTTGTCTTGCTTGTGATTCTATTGTCTTTATGTAGTTGTTCGACATAGTATTGTATTTAATATTTATTCAAAACATGGCTATACCCAATACTAAACTACAGTCTTCCAAATGTGTTGTCTGATGTCATCATATACTTTACACCACACAGCTTATGGGTTTTCTCAAAATGGTTCTCAATAATGTTGAAGTCAAGGATGAATCCCAATCTTCATATAGAAAGGATGTTTTGAATACGGGGAACAAAATTCAAGTTGGAGGTGAAGCTATGCCTGAAATGGTTTCTAATATGACTTCAAATACTGAAAGACATGAATATTTTATAGCCAGACCTGAAACTAAGATGCACAAGACTGATGAGGAAACTAAAATGAATGGTGTTTTTGAGGCCTCCATATCTAGTGTCAACAAGCCCATGAATCCACATGACATCCTTTCACGTCTTTCTGATCTAGAGTTACATAAGATAACTAAACTTCTAGCACAAGAGGGGTGAGAATCAGTCAATTTTATTGTTTGAATGTTTAAATTTTTAATATTAATGAATAATCCTAACTGGATGATATATGTTCTATTTGTGAGGAAGCTTGCTACTTATAGTGACAACCTAACAAAGTTTGGAACACTTTAGAAGTTTTGAATTAATAAATGGCATGAAAAATGGAAATGTGGGTAGGTTATTTGCTTTCCCAAATTAGATAAAAAAAAACACTTTATCAGAGAGATAATATCATAATACTCTAACGTTTACTTACAGAAAATGGAAATGAAACTACCAAATTCCCCCCTCTTGTCACTGAAACCCGCCAAGATCAGCATGCCATTTTTGTTTCCGACTTCTCAAAGAAATTCTCTGGACCTAAAAATAATGGAATGGTAGGTTTGGCCCTTGGAAATTTAACCCAAACTAGAACTTAAGTGAGGACCAAATAAATCAAGGCACCATGGTTGAGGAAAAGACCAACCATCTCCCATAACCACAAGAACCCTCTCATAACCCTCCTCTGATCTTAAGGACTTCCAAAGCACAAGGAAAAAACTTTGGTAGAAAAATTTGCATACCAAAGGCCAGTTTAAAAAGAGATGGAAATATCAATATGAAAATGCAAACTATCCCCAATAGCAATAAACTAGACACAGGAAGACACATGCCATGTCTTTCCCCTCAACCATTCTCATAGGGTCATTCATGTTTAGGTCTACAAAAGGTCAATTGTTCTAAACTCATGAATTCTACAAAGGTGACAATACAAACTGATTGTTGAATACAGATTTATCAAGACATGGGAAAAGTCTCGCCCCTTTCACTGGTTAGATTTTCCTCTAGCCATTTGTCATTTTTGTTTTGGTCTATAAAAGGTCACTTCCTTGATACCCACTGTCTCAATATTTGTATGTATATGTACAGATGCACTGTAAAAGGTCACTCGGTCTCTCCTCATGAACTCTGCAAATGTACCATTGAAAATTGACTGGTGAAATGGGATGTAAGGGAGGCACATGCCAAGTCTTCCCTCACAAACCATTCTCATGGAGTTCTTTGTATACAGTATACAATTTATTACTAATTCAAGTTAAGTAACATATTTTTTTACTGTTGTGACTGGTTATCTGATATATACTAAGATCCGATTAAGATCCGAGAAACCTCTAAAAGGCTAAGAAATTTTTTAATAGCATAAGAAACCTCAATTCACGAAATTTCTTGTTGGAAATGCTAGGCTCCTACCAAAAAAAAATGTTTATTACAAGACTATTATTATAAAAAAATTGACTTTAAAACCCAGAATGAAACCATCCACTAGAGGTTGGATGCTCAGCAGGGCTTGCAAGTTGCAAGGACCATAGTAGCAAGATTTGGCTGTATTGGCCTTTATTGTACAGAAATTTTGCAGTAGTACAAAATTCAGCCAAATTTTTGTACTGTGCAGATATGGGATGGTCAAACTTACTTTTAATTGTTTTTTATGATATACTTTATATACTTGATACCAGTCCATTCATAAACCCCCCCAAAACTCAAAACTATTTATATTAAAAAAGAAATGTAATAACTAAAGACACATGTAAATATAAACTAAGTCATCAAATTTTCAAGAAAATAATTATTATTTTTATTCATTGAACATGCCTGGGATTCATATTAATATTCAAATCTTCCTTCTATGGTAAGGACTTCTTCTGGAAACAATCATGAAGATGAAATTCCTAGCAAAGTGCTTGCACACTAACATTCATGATCACCAAATAGCTATCGTCTTGTCCCTACTCCACATCATTCAACTCTAATCTCCCGCAGGTGCATAACATGTTGCTTTCATCTACTGAGGAAACATTTCCAAGTTTTCATAGATCTGTTGTAGTTGTGGGTGTGATCTATCTCTTACAGAGAAAGTATGCTCCTGTTTATTTACCTCAATCTAACTACATCCAGGTTCCTTTCTTACGCCCCCATATTTCATCATTTTCCTTACTTTTTCGATGCCATCCCATTGTCCTGTTGCAGCATAGATGTTTGATAGAGCCACATAAGGTGTGGCTTTTTGGATATCCAATTCAATGAGGCATTTTGAAACACATTCCCCTAGATTTATATTCGTATGGATTCTACATGCAGCAATCAAAGAACTCCACACAATATAGTCAGGTTTTATTGGCATTCTATAGATAAATATGTGTGCCTTATCCAAGTGTCTAGCTCGACCAAAAAGGCCAACCATGCAAGCATAGTGATCCATTGTGGGTGTAATCTGATGATAGTGACTCATGCAATTAAATTATTGCAAGCCTTCATCCACTAGGCCTAAGTGGCAGCACGCAGACAGAAATCCGACAAAGGTAACATGATCCGATGATATTCTATAGTGTTGCATTTGTTCGAAGAGCCTTAGGGATTCCTTACCAAATCCATGCACACCATAGCCTGCAATCATTGCATTCCATGACACCACATCTTTGTGATCCATTTTTTCAAACATGTTGTGGGCTACTTCTATGCCCCCACATTTTGTATATAGGTTTACAAGGGCATTAGCCACAAACAAATCAGATCGGATCCAGAGCCACCATGATCTGCCTGCCAAATTTGTAAATGTATCTTGTAGACTTGAAGCACGCAAAACATGCGGATCTAAAAACATACATTTGTTTAAAAAAATGGTTAATGCTCATTTGTGCTTGGTTTCAGAAACCCTAAAATATTAATGTTGAAATCCCTTCATCAAAGTGTAGTACAACTTACATAAATATTGTTGTTCTGTGTATAATTGGATTGAATCTCATTCTCCTCTCAATTTGTTTATGGAATCTCATAAATGTTGCTATTGCTGTTGTAGAATCTCATCCTAGTCTCAAGTAGTTTAGGGACATAATCTCACTAGCATTATATTGTGACATCACTTTGAGAATATCCATAAAAATTGTTGTCTTGTGGATACAATTTATTGCTGGAAACCATAAACTGAGAATATGTATACAATTGATTCTTGTTCTTTGTATAAAATTTATTTCCAATTCAGGTTAAGTAACATATTGCTTTAATGCTATGATTGGTTATATGATATATACTAGGATCCGATTAAGATCCGAGAAACCTCTAAAAGACTAAGAAATTTCTTCATAGCATAAGAAACCTCAATTCACGAAATTTCTTGTTGGAAATGCTAGGCTCCTACCAAAGAAAAATGTTTATTCCAAGACTATTATTACAAAAAAAATTGACTCTAACACCCAGAAGGAAACCGTCCACTAGAGGTTGGATGCTCAGCAGGGCTTGCAAGTTGCAAGGACCATAGTAGCAATATTTGGTTGTATTGACCTTTGTTGTACGGAAATTCTGCAGTAGTACAAATTCAGCCAAATTTTTGTACTGTGCAAATATGGGATGGCCAACTTAATTTTAATTGTTTTTTATGATATACTTTATATACTTGATACCATTCCATTCATAAACCCCCAAAAAACAACCCAAAAACTAAAAAATATTTATATCAAAAAAGAAATGTAATAACTAAAGACACCTGTAAATATGAACTAAGTCATCAAATTTTAAAGAAAATAATTATTATTTTTATTCATTGGACATGCCTGGGATTCATATTAATATTCAAATCTTGCTGCTATGGAAAGGAGTCAAGGACTTCTTCTGGAAACAATCATGAAGATGAACTTCCTAGCAAAGTGCTTGCACACTAACGTTCATGATCACCAAAATAGCTATCGTCTTGTCCTTACTCCACATCATTCAGCTCTAATCTCCTACAAGTGCATAACCTGCTGCTTTCATCTACTGAGACAGCATTTCCAACTTTTCATAGATCTGTTGCATTTGTGGGTGTGATCTATCTCCTACAGAGAAAGCATGCACCTATTTATTTACCTCAATCCAACTACATCCAGGTTCATTTCTTACCCCATCGTCTTTCATCATTTTCCTTACTTTTTCAATGCCATTCCACTGTCCTGCTACAGCATAGATGTTTGATAGAGCCACATAAGGTGTGGATTTTTGGATATCCAATTCAATGAGGCGTTCTGCAACAAATTCCCCTAGCTTTATATTCTTATGGATTCTACATGCAGCAATCAAAGAACTCCACACAATATAATCAGGTTTTATTGGCATTCTATTGAAAAAATGGTGTGCCTTATCCAGGTGCCCAGCTCAGCCGAAAAGGTCAACCATGCAAGCATAGTGCTCCATTATGGGTGTAATCTAATGATAGTGACTCATGCAATTAAAGTATTGCGGGCCTTCATCCACTAGGCCTGGATGGCAGCACGCAAACAGAACTCCGACAAAGGTAACATGATTCGGTGATATTCCACAGTGCTGCATCTGTTCGAAGAGACTTCGGGCTTCCTTACCAAAGCCATGCACACCATATCCTACAATCATTTCATTCCATGACGCCACATCTTTGTGATCCATTTTTTCAAACATGTTGTGGGAAACTTCCATGCCCCCACATTTCATATATAGGTTTACAAGGGCATTAGCTACAAACAAATCAGATCGGATCCAGAGCCACCATGATCTGCCTGCCAAATTTGTAAATTTATCTTGTAGACTTGAAGCACCCAGCAAATGCGGATCTAAAAATGCACATTTATTTTAAAAAATGGTTAATGCCCATTTGTGCTTGCTTGCAGAAACCCTAAAAGATTAATGCCTAAATCCCTTCATCAAAGTGTAGTACAACTTACATAAAAGTTGTTGTTCTGTGTATAATTGGATTGAATCTCATTCTCCTCTCAAGTTGTTTATGGAATCTCATAAATGTTGTTGTTGTTGTTGTAGAATCTCAGACTACTCTCAACTAGTTTAGGGACTGAATCTCACTAGAATTATATTGTGACATTACTTTGAGAATATCCATAAAAATTGTTGTCTTGTGGATACAATTTATTGCTAGCGATCATAAACTGAGAATATGTATACAATTAATTGTTGTTCTTTAGATACAATTTATTGCCAATTCAGGTTAAGTAACATATTGTTTTACTACTGTGATTGGTTATATGATATATACTAAGATCCAATTAAGATCCGAGAAACCTCTAAAAGACTAAGAAATTTCTTAATAGCATAAGAAACCTCAATTCACGAAATTTCTTGTTGGAAATGCTAGGCTCCTACCAAAGAAAAATGTTTATTACAAGACTATTATTATAAAAAATTTGACTCTAACACCAAGAAGGAAACCATCCACTAGAGGTTGGATGCTCAATAGGGCTTGCAAGTTGCAAGGACCATAGTAGCAAGATTTGGCTGTATTGGCCTTTGTTGTACGGAAATTCTGCAGTAGTACGAAATTCAACCAAATTTTTGTACTGTGCAGATATGGGATGGTCAACTTACTTTTAATTGTTTTTTATGATATACTTTATATACTTTATACCATTCCATTCATAAACCCCCAAAAAATAGCCCAAAAACTCAAAAATATTTATATTAAAAAGAAATGTAATAACTAACGACACCTGTAAATATGAACTAAGTCATCAAATTTTAAAGAAAAAAATTATTATTTATATTCATTGGACATACCTGGGATTCATATTAATATTCAAATCTTGCTGCTATGGCAAGGAATTCTTCTGGAAACAATCATGAATATGAACTTCCTAGCAAAGTGCTTGCACACTAACGTTCATGATCACCAAAAGCTATCGTCTTGTCCCTACTACACATCATTCGGCTCTAATCTCTTGCAGGTGCATAACCTGCTACTTTCATCTGCTGAGACAACATTTCCAACTTTTCATAGATCTGTTGCATTTGTGGGTGTGATATATCTCCTACGGAGAAAGCATGCATGTTGTAAAGGAAAGTATCCTATGGCTAGGGTTTAAGAGGCCATCAACGTAATGGGGTTGAAAGAGAGATGCACAATGTTCAGCAAGCATATATAAGCAAGATCAGAGATGAGAAAGGTCCACACCTGACTAACTGAAGGCTACTCCAAGCTTTCTCTTCAATCCTCTTCTTGCTCCTCTCGCTCCAAGAGACCTGCAAAACGAATTATACCTTCCTCAAACCATTATGACCACATATAAAACAATGATAATCAAATAAACATGAAACAATGATCTGAATAACATCATCATATGATCATAAACAGAGATTCAATCACACATTGAACAATGATTTGGGAAGAAGAAGGACATCACATCTTTATTAATCTTGAAAACAAGTACAAGTATACCTTCTCTTCAAGTTTGGCACCTCACGAAACCTTGATCCGGTTCTGTTGTTTCTCTTCTCCAAAGAACTCAGCCTCCAAGCTCTGCAACACAAGGGGAAGACCTCAAGGGCAAAGGTGTGGGCAAAGAGAGTTCCAATTCCTCCAGCATAATAATGCATAAATTCAAAGTCCCCTCTCATGGCCTTTCCTACCTCTATTTATATGGGTGAAATAAGGTAGTTTCGCAAGTTAAAGAGGTTACAGTAGTTAAAGAAATTAAGTTAAATGACTTAACTAACTTCAAATTAATGCGTGTTTTTGTGTTTAAATGCTAAGAGACACATTCGCGGGTATGTAGTAGAGAAACCCGTGAATGATTCGCGACTATGTCTAAGGGCAACCCGCGAATACATAGATTCGCGACTTGCTACAAAGGAGACTCGTGAATGACTCGCGAGTTGTATAGGAAGATAGTCGTGAATACATCCTAACATGGCAAACATGGCAAAGTAACTAGCTGGATAGAGGTAGAATGTATTTCATAATAAGCCTAACTATAGTGTTCTGGGCAAACCTCAATCCATAGATGTCCTTTTGTGTGCCAACATGAGGAATGTCGGCACTCAGACGGAGAGGTGCCAATCTGGTGTATAACAAATGCCCCCTAATGTGTGAGGTTAGAGGGGAAGATGATAGCCGAAATACATTATAAAGGAAAGCTGAGTATGGAGAGAGCAGAGAGTCCAAGATCAAAAGGCTCGAGTGAAGGTACCTGAAAGAGAGATAAATGTCAGAAAAAATGATCTCTGGGACATACACGTCCATATACAAAACATTGCCATAAAGATAAAGGTGGATCCAACATATGTATAATTGATGAAACTATCATGGTCGCTCAATATGCAAAAAGGCACCATATCAAATCTAAAGGAGCCATGGCCACAAATGAACAAGGTGGATCCATGCTCAACAATTGATCATAGCCACAAAAATACAAGGTGGATCTATGTCTCAGCAAAATGTCATATAAAGTATAACAAGTTTTTGCGCAACTTGGGCAATAGCAAAAGATGACAATGCTACTGTCGACCCAAGGTCTTCAATCCAAACCACCCAAAAAAAGGTACGAATCCTAACCATGCGAAGAAAGGAGCTGAATTCGAACATGGAGGAAACCGTTTGATTACCGATCAATGATGAGAACTGTTAACAAACGCGAGGGAAACCACCATTAATGAAAATGGTCCCCAAGGTACCTAGTACATTCTAACAAGTGTGATTACAAGGAATTGAAGTCAAACACTTGAAGAATCCATCTAGTAGGAGACATTAAGGTATCCCCACTACCCAATAGCGAGGGAAATTTCCATTGAGGACAACAATTCCCAAGGTACTGTCATAAAACTCTAAATCTCGTCCCTAGAGCAAGATGTGTTGCAGTCGATAGGAAGAGATCCGTTGGAAGGAAGGCATTAAGGCATCCTTCATCATCCAACACAAGGTAAGTCAAAGACTAATTGGATCTGGAATTGGTACTGAATTTCACAAAAAGGACCGCTGAAGACATGATGTAATGAATGGATACCATGGAATGGCCGACACAAAAGGTCAAGGCAACTGCAGAATGGATAACAAAGGTTTAATCCTTGAACAGTGAGCACGACACAAAAGTGACTTAGGCAGATTTTGACACAAAAGGACCAACGAAACAAATCTGCAATGTAGGAGACATTGACAGATTCCCCATATAATTGGAAAAAAGACCAACTAGAGGAGTAAGAAACTCTGAATCGGGATAAGGTCAAAATACTAGGACCCAACTGTTGATAGACTCAAAACTAGTGCTTTGTTCAAGGAAACAAGACTTGCTGCCATGATGTAAAAAGACATGGAAATAAACCTTCCCCTTCCCTTCTTTCTTGTAAAGGTTTAACGAGTCCAAGAAAGCAAACTCGGGACCATCTTCATTTTTTGACAAGCTCGAAGAAAAGAAAGAAGAATGCTTGATAAGGCACTAATTCGTGGATTTTACGAGCCCGAACTAGTACATGCTTGACGGTGTTTTCATAGTTTAGAGAGTCTGAAAACTCCAAAGAAGACTCCAGGGGGGTCCTTTTTCGTACAATTTAGTCTCCTGAGGCCGAAAAAGTATAAAACAAACCAAAGAAAAACTCTCTTAACTTCCGAAGAAGAAAAGGCGCACCTTTTTCGTACTTAGTTAGGAAGGTCCGAAAAAGGTTAAATTACCACCTACCCAATGCTCCTTCAAAAGCAGCATATAGCCTGAGTTTAACGAGTGTGAAGGAAGGCAAGATCACTTGGAAAGATCCATTTGATTACGAGAAATGGAGCTTACAACAATAAACTCGATGCTTTGTTCTTTAGGGTTTAACGAGCATGACAAAGACATAAAGTACACTCGAAATCTTTTTCATGTTTTGGTCCAGAGCATGAAAAAGAGAAAACTAAGCTCATACCGGGGGTTCCTTTTCTGTAAGTTTAGTCCCTCAGGTCCGGAAAATAGATAAACCTATGCCTGAGAATACTCTTCTCAATTCAAAAAGAAAAGAGAGGGATCCTTTCTCATATTATTCCACATGGTCCGAGAAAGAGATAACCTACCACCAATGTGGATGCCCATTCACATATTCTTAACGAGCCTGAATGGACAAGTTTACTCGCCAGTCAAGTCTATTTTAAGGAGTCAGACTTGGGCCTAAAGAAACTCAAAATATTTCCCGTGAAGTTTTAACGAGTCCGGAAAAGTCAACTCGCGGCCTCCTTACTGTTTTTAACGAGCTCGAAGGAGAGCAGAAAGAATGCTCTAAATGCGAGGAGACAAGTGTCATAGACAGGAGAAACTAGTTCCAAGCGCAAGGAACAAACCTATGCATAATGCAAGGAAAGTGAGCAAGATAAGGACACTCAGGGAACGTCTCCTCAAGGTAAAGGGTGTCAAGTTGCAAAGGCAAAATGATACAAGGCTTAGCGACGATGAGAACAAAGATGAGGGCTTATACAACGAGCTAAAAGCGTGGAAGCCAGCATCAGGCTCAAAAGCGCGAGCAGGATACATGCAAATGCAATTACAACTTGAAGCACAAGGTGAGGCCAGTAAAAATTTGTGAATCCAACTAAGAATCCTGTCTCCAAGAAACAACAACATCAGAATTGTATTCAAAAGAAAAGATCCAATGCGGGTCACTTTGGTAGAAACACATGTGACTTTGCTATCTTCTATAAAAGGGAAAGTCAAGGTAGAATCAACCGAAGAAGATTCTATAGAACCAAGGCTCGAGGATTTATAATTAGTAAGATCAACCTCAGAAGGACAGCAAAAATCAACAAGGGAGATAGAGTCTGTAGGAACAAACTCAATATCCAAGGAGTCGAAAAATTCATAAGAAAAATCAAACTCATCAGGATCACTGACTTGCTGTTCAAAGAAAGAGTCAAGAGACTCAACAAGACCAACATAAGAAGAAAGGTCAGGCTTACTAGGCAAATCAGGGTTAGACTTAGTCACAACTGAACCAACATCCAAAAGAAGGTCAGACTGTATCAAAGACTTTAGGAAGACTTCATCCAAAGGAAGGAGATCATCTAAGATAGGACACATGTCTAAACTTTCAAAAGGATCAACAGATTGGAGAACAGGCTCCACAGTCTGTATAGGATGACTCACCTGATCAATTGCTGGGACCAAGTCCCGAAAAGGTAAGCATGAAAACAAAGGCTGCTTCTCAGTAGCAATTGAACACAAAGGAGAAGAGGCCACATAGTTCACCTGTGGTGGGGTAGTGTCTATAGAAACACTGGGAACCAATAAAGGAAAGACTTGGTCTCTAGTCGGGTCAGGAGACAGATCAAGAAAATCCAACTGATCGATAGTGACAATTTCTTCACCATGATTAAAGTACATCACACGAAAGAATGTTGACACCACAGCTTGCATGGCATAGACATAATCACGTCCAAGGAGCATATTGAAGTCCAAGGGGTCTTCTATCACCATGAAGTCAACTAATATGGTATTCCCACCCAAAGTAACAGGTGTTTGAGCAAGAATTCCCAAGGCTATACAAGTTCTTCTATCAAACGCCAGTAACTGACTAGCAGTCGACACAAGGCTGGGAGATCCCATGCCTCACCAAGCACGGGCAGACAAAATACTAACTGAGGCTCCTTCATCAACAATACAACGAGCAATCGTGTAGGGTTCAACTTTGACCTTTATCTGGAAAGGTGCATTAGAAGGAAGGCGCAGCTCAACTAGGCTATCCCAATCAAAGGAAGCAATCCGAGAGCTTGGTGGGGGTTGATCCGAAACAAGTTCAGTGCCCCCTTGTTCAGTAAGTTCTGAACTGGCAGTGAATAAAATGTGACTAGTAGACACTTCACTCTCCAAAGGAAGAGTGGGATTGATCGATACTAGGATCGATTCAACCGCTTCGTGAAAGTCACTCTCCGAATGGAGAGTGGGATTCACCAAAGATGACATTGGTTCAATCACATGAGGATCACTCTCCGAAAGAAGAGTGGGATCGACCAAATCTGAGATTTGTTCGACCACTTGATCAACCAAAGGTTGAATAGGTTGTTGAGAAACTATAGGGTGTTCATGAGAAGAAAATCAATGAGTCTTGGACCACACTCTTCGCACCTCTGCGATGGCAGGGCATAGATGAGTAAGATGATCTCCCTGGCATAGCACACAAGGGAACTTAAGATGATGCTTCGAATGACTAGTTTTCTCAATGGTGTCAACATGACTAGCAGTGGCTGACTGTTTGCTCTCAACATGACCTACAGAGGATGAGAGTTTGCCCCCAGCATGAACTACAGATGCTGGGTGACTGGGTCCAACCTCACTAAGAGAGGCTGGTTGTTGAGAGACTATAGAATGTTCAAAAACGAGATGACCATGAATCCAAACTCTTCGCACCTCCGGGATAAAAGGGCATTTATAAGTAAGGTGGTCTCCCTCACAAAGCTTACAAGGAAACTTGGGCTTATGTTTTGAACAGGTAGCCTTTTCAATAGTGTCAACATGACTCGCATTGGTTGAAAGATTTTTTTCAGTGTGTACCACAGAGGCTGAAAGACTGCCCCTAGCATAACTTGCAGAGGCTGAGAGACTGGGTCCAACATGACTTGCAGAGGTTGGACGGGTACCATCAACATGAACAGCAGAGGCTGAATGGTTAGGATCAACATGCTTTGCAGCAGTTGAGTGTGTGCCCCCAACATGAACAACAGAGGCTGGGTGGATGGATCCAACATGAACAACAGAGGTTGGATGGGGAGGTTCAACTTGAACAACAGAGGCTGAACGAGTGTCCTCAGCATGCACTGCAGAGGCTGAGTGACTGGATCCGACATGACCTGGAAAGGTTGGAAGGATCCTACCATCATGATCAAGAGATGCTAGATGATGAAGATCAACTTGACTTGCAGAGGTTGAGTGCTTAGATCCAACATGCCCTGCAGAGGTTGGATGGGTGCCTCCAGCATGAACAACAGAGGCTGGGTGGTGAAGTTCAACTTGACTTGCAGAGGTTGAACGGGTGCCCCCTTTCTTATGTGCCTTCTTCCTATTCCTCTTTCTTTTACTCCTTTTAGACTGCCGGTTACTAGTATCAGTACTTTCACCGCATGAGGTTGAAGGAGGAGGAGAATCAACTACAGGTGAAGGGGAAGCAGTGTTTTGATGCTCTTGATATAAGGAGCTTACGTGAGAAGAATCAAGATCATTCAGGACAGTCGGAGTGGAAAACAACCACACCGGTAGCCCTAGGGTGAATCCTGGAAGATTCAAGGTGGCCATCAAGGGAACACCAACATTCCCTGTGAGAGGAAAAGGACAAGGAGTTCCCTTCAAGGGGATCTCTTGGTTGGTGTTCAAAGGGGTGTTAGCCATAGTTTCAAAACAAGAGACAAAGTCTGAGGTTGATGGTCAACCAAAATTACAAAGCAGACACCTAAAGGCCCACTAAGTACAGACAAACCACACAGCACTCACTAAAAATTCCTAAAGCCCAAATAGACAAACAGGTATAAGATGTACTTTCCAGAAGAAAGCTGATAGATAGTTACTTGGCGTCCCGTGTAGATGTTCTTAGGCACAAGCATAGGAATCACCCACCACCCTCCCACACTTTCTACCGGGGTTACCTTCCAAGTCTGTCCAAGGTCAACTAGAAATAACCTTCCGGTTTACCTGTGTATGAACCCTAGATGTCAAGAGACTAAAGGCTACCTTAACTATATTGACAGTCTGGGGGGAGAGTCCTTAGCCGAACTCGTACACATGGGCAGGGTAGTTGAGCCTAAAACTCTGTCTAGGACAGAGTCCCCAGATGCATAAAAGTTCTAGATTACGTTTTGACAAGGATTTGGAGGCTTATCTCCTCTGTCCAAGCCTCCACGCGGCCTAGTGCTTAACTCTTGTTTGAGAGGAGCTTCCCAGATACAATCAAAGTAGAAAAGGATTTACCTAGTGATAGGCCAACTACGTCTAAAATTTTAACACTTGTGGGGAGTTTAAACTCCCTATCCCACAATTTTAGCCTAATCTAGTTGGTGGATGACCCTATAAAATAAAACTTACTAGTAAATTTTAAAATTATATCGTTTATTTTAAGGGTTTTTTTTAGTCAGAGGGTAAATGGCATGAAACTTATGTGGTGTTTTGACTCAAAATTGAAACAAAATGACTAAGCAAAGAGATATGAAATGCAAAAAGCAAAAGCTATTCTCTTTATATTTTCAAATAGAAAACTTGAAAGCCAAAAAAGATCAAATCTTTTTATATTTTTTCAAAAACAATGATATGCTATGCAATCTAGACTAAAAACCTAATCTACATGCATATAAAGCCAACATATGTTTTACTATTTTTCTTTTATAAATGCAAAAGAAAGAATAGTCTATCAACTAATGCAAGCAAGTACTGTAAGCAAAGCAAATAGACAACTACTCTACACCCCACAAACAAACCCTAGGTTTCCCTAAAGTTAGAATATAACCTCTCTTGAAAAGAAGGATTACAAAGGTAAATAAGGAAACAACTGTGGAATGAAAAGACTGAGCAAAAATACTGACATAAACCAAGGTCAAGAAGTCCCATGCATCAATCTAAACCTACAAACAAAGGCTGCTCAGTACCTTGTCCAACAAGGTCAAACCAAAGAAAGAGGCGAGGGGGGGCAAGTAGCATAAACTAGTAAACGTTCTTTTTAATTTCTTTTATAAAGGCAAAAGAAAAATTATCTACAAAGCAACAGCATGCAAATAACAAGAACAAGGAAAAAGGAACTCTGCTAAACAACCACCACACAAACTCTAGAATGCCCTAAAGTCCGTATAAAACCTAGCTGGAAGGAAGGCTTGTATAAAAGACAAGTCTACTATCTTGGCAAGGTGAAGTTAATCAACAAAAGAAGAAGGAAACCAACACCCACAAGCTTCTGAACTCAGACAAAGATCACTAACAGAGGCTGACCAGAAACATACGCCAAAAATCAAAACAAGCACAAGAGGTGGAGGAAGAGCAAAGAACAACCCAAATGCTATAAAAGGCTAAAACTCTAGCATGCACCTAAGATGCACTAGACTTGAGCAAACTTGAATCAAGTAAATTGTATAAAAGTAAAGAACTGAAACACACAGGCTAACAGAACCAAAAGAAAACCAACTAAGGAAGGCTAGAAACCCTAGCTTGGGTGCAAGCAATGACAAGAATCACTGCAGGCTTACAAAGGCAAGTGAGAATCAGCCACTGTCAGAAGACAGACTGAAAAAACAGAGCCCAAGATCCTGAACACAGGTCTGAAAAAAGACACTTTAACCTACAACCCAAACCGGCCAAAATACTTCAGCATGCAGACAGTAAACAATCCAAGCAAAAAGGCTCAAAGGGCTTCCGAAAAAGCACAAACTGTGATCAACAAAGGCACCCAGACAGGCCAAACAGTATTTATAAATAAAATCCACTCAGAAACAAGGATTACCCAAAGCAAAGACCAAGAAAACTTTAACTTTAAAAATCCCCACTTCCAGGAGTATTCGCGACTGTCTATAAGGGCAGGTCGCGAATGACTCGTGACTGTTCAGTGAAGTAACCCATGAATACAAGACTGTATTCGTGACTGTCTAGAACAACAACTCACGAATAGGTAGAAAAATCCCAAAAAGGGTCAAAAACTACCCAAAAAAGGTAGGGGAAGTGTGTAATCAGACTAGAAAGGTGTTCCTAAGTGGCAAAAAGGACTTGAAACAATGCAAAAACTGAAAAGAATCAAGAGAAACCCCAAACAGACAAGGCTATCCCCAGCGGAGTCGCCAGTTCTGTTGTAAAGGAAACTATCCTATGGCTAGGGTCTAAGAGGCCATCAACGTACTGGGGTTGAAAGAGAGATGCACAATGTTCAGCAAGCATATATAAGCAAGATCAGAGATGAGAAAGGTCCACACCTGACTAACTGAAGGCTGGTCTAAGCTTTCTCTTCAATCCTCTTCTTGCTCCTCTCGCTCCAAGAGACCTGCAAAACGAATTATACCTTCCTCAAACCATTATGACCACATATAAAACAATGATAATCAAATAAACATGAAACAATGATCTGAATAACATCATCATATGATCATAAACAGAGATTCAATCACACATTGAACAATGATTTGGGAAGAAGAAGGACATCACATCTTTATTAATCTTGAAAACAAGTACAAGTATACCTTCTCTTCAAGTTTGGCACCTCACGAAACCTTGATCCGGTTCTGTCATTTCTCTTCTCCAAAGAACTCAGCCTCCAAGCTCTGCAACACAAGGGGAAGACCTCCAGGGAAAAGGTGTGGGCAAAGAGAGTTCCAATTCCTCCAGCATAACAATGCATAAATTCAAAGTCCCCTCTCATGGCCTTTCCTACCTCTATTTATATGGGTGAAATAAGGTAGTTTCGCAAGTTAAAGAGGTTACAGCAGTTAAAGAAATTAAGTTAAATGACTTAACTAACTTCAAATTAATGCATGTTTTTGTGTTTAAATGCTAAGAGACACATTCGCGGGTATGTAGAAGAGCAACTCGCGAATGATTCGCGACTATGTATAAGGGCAACCCGCGAATACATAGATTCGCGACTTGCTACAAAGGAGACTCACGAATGACTCGCGAGTTTTATAGGAATATAGTCGCGAATACATCCTAACATGGCAAACATGGAAAAGTAACTAGCTGGATAGAGGCAGAATGTATTTCATAATAAGCCTAACTATAGTGTTCTGGGCAAACCTCAATCCATAGATGTCCTTTTGTGTGCCAACATGAGGAATGTCAGCACTCGGATGGATAGGTGCCAATCTGGTGTATAACAATGCACCTATTTATTTACCTCAATCCAACTACATCCAGGTTTGTTTCTTACACCCCCATCTTTAATCATTTTCCTTACTTTTTCAATGCCATCCCACTGTCCTGCTGCAGCATAGATGTTTGATAGAGCAACATAAGGTGTGGCTTTTTGGATATCCAATTCAATGAGGAATTCTGCAACAAATTCCCCTAGCTTTATATTCTTATGGATTCTACATGCAGCAATCAAAGAACTCCACACAATATAATCAGGGTTTATTGGCATTCTATTGATAAAATTGTGTGCCTTATGCAGGTGCCCAACTCAGCTGAAAAGGTCAATCATGCAAGCATGGTGCTCCATTGTGGGTGTAATCTAATGATAGTGGCTCATGCAATTAAATTATTGCAGGCCTTCATCCACTAGGCCTGAATGGAAGCACGCAGATAGAAATCTAACAAAGGTAACATGATCCGGTGATATTCCACAGTGTTGTATTTGTTCGAAGAGCACTAGGGCTTCCTTAACAAATCCATGCACACCATAGCCTTCAATCATTGCATTCCATGATGCCACATCTTTGTGATCCATTTTTTCAAACATGTTGTGGGAAACTTCTATGCTCCCACATTTCACATATAGGTTTACAAGGGAATTAGCCACAAACAAATCAGATTGAAATCCACTCTTGATTACTTCTTCTCAAACAAATCAGATTGAAATCCACTCTTGATTTCTTCTTCATGGATCTCCAAGCCCTGTTCCAATGCTACCAATTCGGCACATGTTGCAATAACACTAGTAAGAGTCATTGAGTTTGGCTCATGACGTGCCTTTGCGCATTTCTTGGAAAAACTTCAAGGCCTCTTCATCTCGGCCATTATGTACATATCCTGCAATCATTGCATTCCACGATTCCACATTTCGTAGTGGCATTTCTTTAAAGAGCTTCAAAGCCTCATCAATACACACATCCTGTGCATATCCTGTAATCATTGCAGTCCAAGAGATTAGATTCCTCTCAGGCATCTTCTCAAATAGCTTGTAAGCTTCATCAACACGTCCATTCTGAGCATAACCCAAAATCATTGATGTCCAAGATACCACATTCCTTTCAGGCATTTCATCAAAGAGTTTGGTAGCCTCATCAACCATGCAATTCTATGCATATCCCATAATCATTGATGTCCAGGAGACCACATTTCATTCAAGCATTTTAAACAAGTCCAGAGCCTTATTAACATACCCCTTCTGTGCATACCCTGCAATCATAGCATTCCATGTGACAACATCTCGTCTAAGCAATTTGTCAAACACATAACATGCAGTGTTTATATTCCCATATTTTGCATACATGTAAAGAAGGGCATTTCCCAAAAAAAACTTCAGAGTGAAACCCACTTCTGATTATTACTTCATGAACCTCCGCCACTGCTTCCAAGTGAGTACATGATGGGAGAAGGGTAGATAGAGTGAATTGATTGGGGTGAATACCTGTTCCTTGCATTTGATTGAAAAGCGTCAATGCTTCTTTGCCATGGCTAGCCCTAGAGTAAGCTGCAATCATGATACTCCACGAGACCGCATTTCACTCAGGCATTTTCTCGAGAAACCTGTGACCATAGATTAAATTCCTACACTTGGCATACACAATTAGGATTTTATTGGGCAGAGCCATGTCAGTGCAATTAAATTTGAAAGCACTTAGGATGATGTGAGCATGGACCAGCTTGGCCTCCGGCATAGCTCTGTTAATGAGGCATACCTACAAGAGAGAGTGATAAGCAGAGCAATCTACTTGTCCGTCCATCAAATGCAAAATGCACATGGCTTCTTTGAATCACCTTTGTTTACATGCCATCTCACATCGTTCTTCACTCAGTTTAGAATTCTTTGCCACCACAAGGGCTTTCAGTTTCGCCCGGTGACTGCCTACCTGGTAAAAGTTCGAAGGTTAAGTAACTACAAGATGAATAAACTCCAAAAGACAACGAAGAAGGTAGATGGTAGACCAGCGTGTATTATGGTTTTTTTAATTTTAAACAACTTTATATTATAAAACAAAGTTGTATCAACGAATTACTTTTTTTTTCCTTCAAAAGATCATTTTTTTACACTTAAAAAACAACTTTATATTATAAAACAAAGTTGTATCAACTATTTTTTTTTTTCGGAAGAATAGAGTTTTTCATAATCCAAAATAAATTACCACCTCAATAAAACAAGATATATATATTTTCTTTTTCAACATTATTTTGACATTTTTATAGTAAAAAACATATCATAACAATGATAACAAAACAAGAAAGATGCCATCCCATAAAAACGAGCTATTAGTAAACAAAGTTTACTAGATGAACAACTCCTAAATCAAAAGAACCACAATATGTCTGATTGTACAGGCATTTCATCTCTAAGCTCTTTAATTCTCTATATATATGCTAAAAAGTAATGTGTGAGAACACATATATCAACTTTCTAACATTTCCCATCCAATTTTCCAATAACAAAGAGTGAAGTGCAGTTACCCCTCTAGCCCAATCTGTAATAGATTTTGAATCGCAAACAATCAGAATAGAGGCAAGTCTCATTCTCCTAACAAACCAAAGAAGTCCCCATAAGGCAACCAGCTCCGCTCTTGTATGGGGTTATGCCACCAGTCCCTAAGATAACCTATAATATTCGCATAAACCAATAAAAGGATCAAAACCAATAAATACTTGAGTACCTCGGCCGACAATCCAACAGATCGACTGGTTAATAATGGGGAAAGGCTTCAAAAAAATACTCCAAATAGATGAAATAAACTCATTCTGATCGACATTTATATCCCAGATAGAATTAGTTAATCTTTGTTGATTTTCAAAATGATGAAACACATCCCTTCTCTTTTGTCTCCATGTTTCCTCCTTTTGTTTCAATTTTTTCTTTTTTATTTATCTCAAGCATAAGAAGCTTTTCTTTTCTCCCAGATGAAAAGTAATCTTCATCCACTTCCCCTATTATCATCTGAATTTCTTCATCAATCTTCAGCAGCTCCTTTTCATTTTCTATTTTAAGTAGCAAGCTTCTAATTAACGAAAGATAGTTTACAAGGAAATTATAAATAATTTATGGAGTGATTGGATTTTTTTTCACTTAGAAAAAAAAATCTTGTTATTCATGAAGAATCAAGGAATCCTTAGTTACATAACATGTCAAATAGTGATACTGGAACCCGAGTGGGGAGTGATTGGATTATTATAAATATAGAGATAGAGAGAGGTTTTTTATGAAAAATGGAAATTGTATAACATAGATGAAAAATAATATATAAGGATAAATTACGCATGAGGAAGAGATAGGGTATAATGAGTGTGTGTATGTGTGTTGATTTCATCTATTTTGTCATTATTGTCAATGTCATTAATTTAGATGGCATGCATGAACATGCCTTTCATCTTGTCTATTGGGCATATGGCCTCAGGGCACCTTTATGGCTACCCTCAACCTTAAGCCAAATTGTATACATAATATGGTTGTTCACGATAATGATAAGAACAAAATGATTTTGTGAGGCTCCTTGGAATTTTGTTCCATAGGTCAAGTATGAGGGGATAAAATTCCTCTCGATGTGACACCCATTTATGTTATTGTTGAGTATAAATATGTATGGGTATCATACATAACATATACATTACATGAGCACATTGTTGGTGGGATGTTTCCAAAGGCCGTGAAAAGAACTTGAATTAAAGATGTATTGAAGCCATATGGGTGGCACAACCATAGCTTCTAAAGCCTAATTGCATTGTATCGACATTGTTTCTAATGGGCCTTGGATTTGTGGGGATACCCTTATCTTGTTCTCTCCATGAATTAAAGGTTTTTCTAATAACCATATAACTTAGTTATGTTTCCCTATGTGTGTGGAGTTCTATGAGAATAGGAAGGTAAGAATACCAAATGTAAATGAGGAAGGCGGAATGTAGAAAGGAAATAGCAGGCCAAGCCTAAGTATGAATGGTGGTTAATTACACCTTGGTTGGTTCTTTGTAACCCCCATAATATTTCCTCTTGGTTCCTCTTTATGCCATAAAAATGATGGTTTGGAACTTCCTCATAGCAAATGACTTTGATGGTCATATTCAATTTGTAAAAAAAGTGTACACATTTAGTTTCTCCGTATTTATATGAGGATCATGCCTTGGCATCTCTCTGAATTGGGCCTCATACTCTAGAACCATCTAATTGGCTTGATACAACACATTGAAATTATTCAAACAAGACTATAAAAAATCCTTAGAAAGTTACCTCTACCATATATGTTCCTTGGACAACTCCCATGTGATCATGGATGTCTCAAGACTAAGTTCTAGCTCCATAAGTTGAAATATGGCCTATTATGTTTTTTTATTACTAGAGTAATCCCTAAGTGAGGAGAAAATTTCCATTCTCTTCAATAATTCTTCATCTAGCTCTCCTTTCATGGAACTCTAAATTTTTGTCAACTTCACCTTTTATAACTCCAATGATGGTCATGGATGTAGTGAAAGCCGAGCTCATCATGCATAAAATACTTAGTGATGGATCAAATTGATCATCCCCACATTTTAATGTAAATAATCTATAACAAACATCATCCAAATGACACTTTACAAGGGAGATGTCAGAGATTAAGTTGAGCAGGGATTGTGAACATATATGGCTATATTTTCTTCATTTTGATTGATATATAGATATTCCACTTTGTATTCTAGTTTCTATGTGAACCACCAGACGTACCTAAGAGTCCCCTTCAGCTATTACCTAACAATATACATTATTAATGGTAATCTTGATCCCTTGAGCCAGGTATTTCAGTTCAACAACATTGTTGTTGTCAAATCCTAGATATCCATAATACATTCAAAGCATATGTCCTTGATCATTGTGAAGAACCCCACCAAAAACAATTGGTCCTAGATTACCTTTGGAAACGCCATCATTTCTTACTATTTTTACAAACAAGCCCTAATCCCTAGTGGCCTTCTCAAACAAATTTCCCTTACCTCGCGACAACAACTCATCGATTAAGAACCTCTCTTCATCATCATCCTCATCAAATTTGCTTCTCAAAATGGTGTTTGACAATTTCATGTATATTTACATAGGGGACAACCACAATTTTTTAGCCGCTTTGTTAGGGTTTCAGCTCGTGCATTAGGGTTCTCGGGTTCGCCACTGATGACGGTTCCCAACCGCCCTCCTTTTATGCGCTCCCTCTTGAAATCAAATCTTTCACATGCCTAGTTTCCAACTGCCCTCCTCCTTTCCTTTCAAAAGAGAGTCTCCATATACATGAAGTTGTCAAACACCATTTTTAGAAGCAAATTTGATGATGATAATGATGAAGAGAGGTTGCTAATCGATGAGTTGTTGCCGCATGGTAAGGAAAATTTGTTTGAGAAGGCCAATATGGATTAGGGATTATCTGTAATAACAGTAAGAAATGATGGTGTTTCCAAAGGTAATCTAGAACAAATTGTTTTTGGGGGGGGGTTTTGAAATGATCAAGGCCATATGCTTCGAATGTATTATGGATATCTAGGGGTCGACAATAACAATGTTGTCGAAGTGAAAGATCTAGGTCAAGGGCTCAGGATTACCATTAATAATGTATATTGTTAGGTAATAGCTGAAGGGGACTCTTAGGTATGTCTGGTGGTTCACATAGCAACTAGACTACAAAGTGGAATATCTATATATCAATCAACATGCAAAAAATATAACCATGTATGTTCACAAACTCTGCTCAACTTAATCTCTGACATCTCCCTTGTAAAGTGTCATTTGGCTGATGTTTGTTATCGATTATCTGCCTTAAAATGTAGGGATGATCAATTTCATCCATCACTAAGTATTTTATGCATGATTAGCTCGGCTTTCACTACATCCATGACCATCATTGGACTTATAAAAGGTGAGGTTGACAAAATTTTAGAGTTTCATGAAAGGAGAGCTAGATGAAGAATTATTGAAGAGAATGGAAATGTTCTACTCACTTAGGGATTAATCTTGTAATAAAAAAACATGATAGGCCATATTTCAACTTATGGAGTTGGAACTTAGTCTTGAGACATCCATGATCACATGGGATTTGTCCAAGGAACATTACTGGTAGAGGTAACTTTCTAAGGATTTTGTATAGTCTTGTTTGAATGATTTCAATGTGTTGTATCAAGCCAATTAGATGGTGCCACAGTACGAGGCCCAATTCAGAGAGATGTCAAGGCATGATCCTCATCTAAATATGAAGAAACTAAATGTGAACACTTTTTTTACAAATTGAATATGACCATCAAGGGAAGTGTTGCTAGAGGAACACACCAAATTCATTTTCTATGAGGAAGTTCCAAACCATCCTTTTTATGGCATAAAAAGGAACCAAGAGGAAACAATATGGGGTTTATAAAGAACCAATCAAGGTGTAATTAACCACCATTCATACTTATCATATGACGTAACAATTATTTCCCTCAACATACTCAGTAGAGTAGCGCTTAAACTAATCTTTCCCAACCGAGAAAACATTGAACATATTTAAAAGGAGGTCGTTGGACATGTGGAGCGACCCATTTTGAGAAATTTTACAAAGGGAGATCACTGGAGCTAGATTCATTAAGAATTAGACCATGGTGGGAGATGTTGGGAGAGCTCACCAAACCCATATAGCAATGAACAACCATGTGCACTAGTTAACATACTTGGAGATCACAAGTAAAAGAAATGATGTTACTCTTTATATTTTAATTGATCCAAGAACCACATTTGAGAAATGTATTTTACTAAATGCATTGTATATATGTGGTTTGGTCGCTATTAGGTAATATGATTTTAACATCATTGAGATGACCTCAGGAGTCAAGTAGGAGTCAATGCCCATGCTTGAATTTCATTAGTTGCATATGCATATGAAGATTTTTTTGGATTTAGAGCTGATCCAACATTAAAATCCAAATTGCTACACCTAATTATGATTCAGAATGTGTATTTGGCCATCTTTGACAAGCTTTCTCTATAATTCATTCAGCAGCTACTCTCTTTATTTCCTTGCAATTTCCCCATTTAAATCCAACCGTATTCTAGTGATGGAATATATAGCCAAACCTCCCACCCTATTATAGTTTTTTACTAACCCTTCCCTCTAAGGTGACAATAGAATGTAACACAAATAAAGCCTTAGCATCTGACAACATTATTGGTGCTACATTAATGCCAGCGTAGACCCATCTTAGCCTCGGATCTATTAGGAAAAGTAGGATAAAAAAGAAACTGGCATATAAACCTCTCAGTGCTTGAAAGATTAGGGTTAAGATGGATCTGTGTTGATTCAATTTATTTTATATTTTTTTTATCATGGTTAGATCTTTTATTTATTTTTTATTATTTTGGAGAACTTTATTTATTCAATTTCATATTATGGACTTCAATTTTTCTTTCATTTTATTTTATTAGCATTAAGTTACACATCTCATCCATACCGGGTTGTAGAGTGCACCTAACAATTGTGATATCATAAGGCTGTGAAACAAAAGGTAACCTAAGAAGGATATACCATCGTAGCTGAATATTCCCTTTAACCTACCTATGTTTCTCACTAACAGTGACGGTGTCTCAAGAGTCAAGATTGAACCCCATTGCCAAAATGGGTAATTATCTCCACTGGAAGAAGCAATAATAACATTGAATGAATGTGATATGTTTCCACTTATAGTCCATTCAAAGCATCAGGTACAGGGAAAATGCATCCTAGGGTTAGCCGAATGATGTTGTTAATGGTTGGCATTCAAAAAGAAAAGCACAAGGAATTTAGAGTATCTCTAGACCTTTTGTTAAAATATAACAAAAAGAAAAGGAACATTTGGAATATAATTACATGTGGTAGCCTTTTTATGGACATAGATTGTCAAGTTTGTTTTCCTCGTATTGCTTCGATTGCAATCTATCAATGTTTCAGAAAATCTATATTTCGTCGTGGTGCTATGATTCACTATTTAAATTGGTTAATTGATTTATTGTAAACTTAAGAACCCTCTTGATAGGGACATTGGGTTTCTTCAACTCTCCAATGCAGCTTCCTTCTTTACAATTCTCCGACTGCGTAATGACTACCTTTAAAAAGTGGGATTATTCATATGGTCATAAACTATTTGAATCAATGCATAAATGATAAAAGTCTCATGCTTGTTTCCACTAAACTTGTTTAAAAAAATGATGAGAATGAACGTAGTTGGGCATTCCCAACATTTTTAAGGATTGGGATTCCACCTACACTCCAACCCCAAGAAAAAGTTAAATAGGTAAATATCACATAATAGGTTTTGCTTATTAGGTGTTGAAACATAATGGACATCAACAAAGTCTTGTACATCTTGGATTTCATTTAGGTGACTTACATGTATGTAGTGAACCACCCATGAGAATGCTCAAACTATAGTTAGTGAATAATAACAAAAACGAAGAAACCATGACCAATGAGTGTGATATATGAAAGACATCGATGGCCTCAATAGAGAGGTTCAATGACAACAAGCCCTAAGTCTTTGGGTATCCATGTACACATATCATTAGGCTCTCACTAAGACACATTACATAATCCATAGAATAGCATGGATTGTGATCATCACCTACACCTTCAAATGAGGATCATTGATCCATGCCGTTAATGATCCTAATGTAGGTTCAACTACAGTAAACTAGTTATGCCTTCTCCTTCCTCTAAATGACAAGGTTCAATGAGCTTCTCATGACCACTCTGAGTGAATCACCTTCATCAACATAGTCAAAACACTTCACTCGATCATTTAATCAGTAGGAGTTATGGGTGGTGTGTGCAAAGGGTAGGGACATATTAAGCATGATCAGATGCCATGCACTTACTAGGAATTCCATCTTGAAGACCAATAATTGCAATAGTTTATCCCCGTCGTGATGTAATTTGAGATGATTTCACAGCCCTATCGAACTAAGCAGAAAAACTCGTTGGTGCATTAGTGTTGTGTGCATGTGGTCCATAAAGTCTAAGGGCATCAAATACTTGTTATTTCCTCCAAATTCCATGGCCTAAATGGTCATTGTCCCTCTCAGAACTTGGCCACAAAGGGGAACCTCCACATAACTAGTTAGCAGATTGAGGTCTTAATTGTTATTATAATTAACTAGGAAAATCGAATCTAGGATGGAAGATGTCAAACCCTTATTTTTTATTTTTAGAACATATTTCTTGGACAAAAATATCTTTCTCGGTGTGACTCCTCACTATAATCAACAATCGTCTCATACTCTCGTGCCTTAACCTTACAAACCCTACTATCAAATTTTGTGACATGGAGTCACAATCTCATTGGAAAGATTAACCTTGAATCAACGAGATTTTCCTTCTTTATCAACATTTAGATTGAATCACATCTTAAATGGTTATTTAAAGGAGATTTTCCCCATGGAAATCAGATTTTTTGTTGTTAGTCAATAAAACAATGTCTTAGTATTCATCTTCTCTCCTAGTTCATCATGTCCTCTAACAATGTTTCAAGGCATATTCGCTTGGATCAAGCATATACATATAAATGAAAAGAAATACCTATGAATTAAGTTGCAATAAGACTTAAAGGTGGGAAATAGGGGGCAAATTTAAGCTTGGGTATATGCTGATTTTTTATAACAGAATTTTTGTGTCACAAGTTGCAATAGTAGTTTTGTCTTTCATGAACGATTCCAATTGAACAAAAGAATCAAAGGGGCGAAGCGCTTCAGAAGGATTTCTAGCTATCAGGAAGCCATGTTCTCAACATGTCTTGGGAGATCCACACTACCTCTATGAAATTCCATAGGTAGGATCACAAACTGAAACAAACCTCACTAATTTCACAAATATTTTACATAAATAATTAAGAAAGATAAGTGTTATAATTTACTCAAAAACTGAAACACAAATGAAAAAAATTCACTGCAATATTATTCAACAATAAGTTGGATATCAAAGAATGATACATACAAGGAATTTGGTATGCTTTGGAGGCATTCAAGTTCATGTGAAGTGGCAGGCTTAGTTAGCTTAGGAAACATCTCCATACACAACTTTAGTGGTAACTCAGGATGGGAGGCTACTTAACCGATGGTTAATGGCGTGTGACTTAGTTGTTGGGACAAACGTTAGGGAGATAACTCCAAGGAAGCACATGTCACCATTGATAGTGAACTAAAGTGGTCATCAAAGCTCATAATTAACTCACATTGATGGAAACTAGGTTCCGGATGGTAGGTTCGAAGCTCATAATTAACTCACACTGATGGAAACAAGGTTCTGGATGGTAGGTTCGAAGCTCATAATTAACTCACATTGATGGAAATTAGGTGTCGGATGGTAGGTTCCTAAAATCTAGGAGACTCACTCAAGTACTCCATCATGAAAAATTAAGAAAATCTAAAATGAAAAAATTTTAGTCTTCTTAAAAAAATCAAATAAAAAACAAATATATAAAATAAACAAAAATAAATAAATAATATAAAAAATTTAACAAAATGAAAATGCAAAATGAATATACCTCTTGATGGAAAATGAATGTACTATAGTGATGGAGGTGTAGGTAGTTGATTTGGGGAAATACTAAGTTTGTTTAATTTGTTGTATAGGTGCAAAATTTGCCTCTTCTGCATTTTCTATTGGAGATAAGGTAGATCTTTTGCAATGTGGAGGGAAGGTGGGTGAAGGCCCTATATTCAATACAAAGATTGGTAATAAGGTGCATGGTAGGATGGTGAAAAAAGGATCCATATGGATAATTTATCGATCTGACAAAGGAAAGCTTTAGTTTTTTCACTAAACATGAAATAATAAACGATTGCCCCTACTGTGCAAGCACATGGGAAAGGGATTATATTTCAAGCACGATGTTTCAGCCTAAATGACACATTTTTTGCGACATGTTGCAAGACAAAATGTATTTACCCTTGCGACATACCTCCAATACTAAGTTTATTTTATTGTGAAAATGCATTCAGGCACCATGAATATTTTAGTGTGACACCATTCATGGAAATGATGTGCCCAAAGATAATGGGTCTCGATATGAAAGAAGGAACATTTGGAGAGCTTAGTGTAAATATTTTTCCCTCCCATATACTTCAAAATAAATGTCAAATACTCTCTGTACCCCTTTGGAGTTCATGAATAGATCAATATAGAATTAAGGAATAGTTGAACAAACGTTTATAGGTACTTATGAAATAAAGAATAACTAAACGAACTTGTCTAGGTACTAATGAAATTTACCATTCATGAGAATCATTCATTCATACTATAGGCACATTAGTCAACCCAAATTGAACATAGTTTGAAGTTGCATAAACATAACACCATTTGAGGCTAAAGGAAAAAAAACAACACAACTTTGATAGAACTACTAGATGCCATGGGAATAAAATTAACAAAAATTCATGCTACAGTCAATTCCATTTATCTTCACCCAATAATCATTATCACCCTTTTAGGACACAAAAAACAAACGAAATACAATCTTCCATTTGAAAAAAAGTTATATTTTACATAAATTAAAAATTGGCATGATTTAATGAATGTAGTATTTGTGTTTTCAAATTAAGGCCATATTTCCTTTGAATGTGGATTACATAGATAACATAGAAAGATACGTGTGGGGGTTCAATCAACAACAATGTTAATGTTAACACAGGAACCAGTGAATGCCTCCTTTCATTGTAGTGGTTCTATCCCTCATCCAGGTGCAAAAATACATGAAAGAACAGAGAAGTTAAAATGGGTAGAATACCAAGGAATTTGGATGACCACATTTGCATTAGTAGGCCGTTGAATTGCACCCAGATTGGGCACGAACATTGAACATATTGGTTAGCTGAGAAATCCTCAAACCTGGGGACTAACAAGGTATTCTTATAAATCCAAGGCCCTTGTCACATTTCATTTGGGACATGGCACTTGTTAGCGAATGGAAACAGAAAAAATCCTTTGGTAAGGGTTCTAGTTTGGACATATTGCCAACCAAAGGCCCCCCAGGGTTCCCTATCCCAGCTACAGATTATATCTTTAGGGGGAACCTGCCCCGCAAAATACCCTAGCAAGGTTTCTTCCATATAAGCATACACACAGTATCATGCTGATCAATTGGGTTTTCTATAGTAACATAGTTGTCAGTTTCGTAATTACCATGTTGAATTCTCGATAGTCATAAATGTAGAACAAAACACAAAGTATAGATCAATCGAGGGAGCATATTTTCCTTGTATGCAATCTATATTTGAAGTTGCTTATGTCAAAACCATTAAAATCTACTGTAAAAATAGGTTGAAACATATTAGGCCAAATAGATATGATTACAACTACAGGCTATGGATTACATACTAGGTTTCTCTTCCTCATTTAAAGCATATGGATATGCTTCATCTATTGCATGTAGCGAGACTAAGGCCAACTTAGCCTGTAGTTGTAATCATATATATTTGGCCTAAAGCTACAAGTCCTAATCCCCTTGAAGCTACAAGCCCTAATCCCTAGTGGCATTCTCAAACAAATTTTCCTTACCTTGCGGCAACAACTCATCGATTAACAATCTCTCTTCATCATCATCCTCATCAAATTTGCTTCTGAAAATGGTGTTTGACAACTTCATGTATATGGAGACTCTCTTTTGAAAGGTGAGGAGGAGGGCGGTTGGGAACCAGGCGCCTGAAAGATTTGATTTTAGGAGGGAGCACAGAGGAGGAGGGCGGTTGGGAACCTCCATCAATGGCGGCCATGACATCTGCAGAAGAGGCGAACTCGAGAACCCTAACGTGCGAGCTGAAACCCTAGCAGAGCGACTAAAAAATTTTGGTTATCCCCTATGTAAATATTTGCATAATTTCAATGAATGGTCACAAAAATAACATGACCATTTAAAATAACTTCCATAGTTTCAAAAAATAATAATTAATTAGTTTTATAAAAATTTTTTCAAAACAACACAACAATTTTCTATAAAAATGGTAAATTAAATCACTCTAACATAACTCATTCTGAGGACACCTATAAATTTAAAAAAAATCCTTAAACTTAATTTCCCCCAATTTGACAAATATCTTTTGAAAACTTGAAATTTTAGTGGCTATATTGCCAATGACATTGAAATCACCGTTTTTGCTCATTTGCTGGGAAGAGAAATTGCTCGATCAGGTTGAGAATTTCAGTCATGGGTTGGAAAACTTCACTTCATATTGCTCGATCAGGTCGAGAATTTCAGTCATGGGTTGGAAAACTTCACCTCATAGCAGCGCGTGGGGATCGACCTGCATCTCCTCAGGGTCGATTTCACTGATTTTTCATAAAGGGACTTTCACAGATTAGGTTGTGTTGCATTCTGGACAGGATGAACGTTTTAGGTATTTTCTCAATCTTCTGCAACAATATTTTGTTCAGCTTATTTTCCCTGTACACTCCATCCCTGGAAACTTCACACAGGGTCAATTTCACTGATTTTTCATAAAGGGACTTTCATATATTAGGTTGTGTTGCATTCTAGTCAGGACGAATGTTTTAGGTATTTTCTCAATCTTCTGCAACAATATTTTGTTCGGATTATTTTCCCTATACACTCCATCCCTATAAACTTCACACCTGATAGATTAATGTTGGTTCCTCCATCCTTTACTGCCCACTTCAGATTGGATGTGATATGCAACCCACTATAGCTCAAAAAATATTTAGATATTAAACAACCAACACGGTTCATTAAGTTTGAGGCAGTGCTATCTTCCAAGCATCCACCAAAATTCCAATCGCAGACCATGTTGTCACCTTCCTGTCGCATCATGCAAGAGAAAAAGTGGGTGTTGTCGCATCATGCAAGAAGAAATAACGAATTCTCCCTTTGAAATTTGCTACAAATATTCCATTTACCCCTGATTTCCTGTTGAATTTAACATGAACCTTCAATCGCCACCTATTTCCAGTTGTAGAGGTTTTAATCAGCTAGATCGCCCTCGATTTCCATTAGTAGAGGTTTTTAGCAGCTAGATCGCCCCGAATTTCTAGCATTAGAGGTTTATAGTAGCTAGATTGCCCCTGACTTCCTGTAGTAAAGGTTCATAGCAGCAAGTACACTGTAAATCAAACTTACGGTTGCAAGATGGAATGCTTGACAACTCCTCTATTCACTAATCTCTTTCTTCCATTTGCAAATTTGGTACCTACTTGCTCGAAAAAATAATATTTTTTTAGCATAATTACTCCAAAAATCCAATAATTTCACTAACATGTCACTGATAGGTCCCTTTCAGTAATGGATAATCCTGTTACAATTGTACTAAGCATGCTCAAATTAACTACTATAATACCATACATGGCAGGTAAACTAAAACTGATAAAAACGTTGACTGTGTAGTACTCTGTGTCAAAATAAATAAGAAGACCAGCCCATAGACCAATAGAAACCTAGATGAAAATATCACAATGCTTCATAACCTTTAACTTTACAATCTAAACCAGATAAAAATACCGAGCATGCAAAATCCACAACCTTCAAATTTCACCTAGCTTGCACCACCTCAAGCTCAGGATTATCCTTGAAATGGGGAACAGTCTAACTCAGGAAATCAAATTTTGGCTAGAAGTCTGCATTAAAATTGCAACAAGCTGATCGTCTTTTATATAATCATTATTATAGGGTTGAGGGTTATTTAGGTGATAAAGTGGACAATTTACAAGTCGAGGAACAATTCCAATAGCAAGATGGACTTTGAAATCTAGGGTAGAGCATAAAACACCCCTCCAAAACACATCCTGAAACTAGATTCAAGCATGAAACTTACTATGCTTCCTTACAAAACAAATAGGATCATGCACTGGAGCGGCTTGCTCTCGTCAACATATTAATAATCTTCCTTTTACGCAACTCAGGCTATTGTGCAAGGTAGCAGAATGACCCTGGCCAAGGACATACGGTAAGGAACAAGTGGCTATATAAACATCAATCTTATTCCAATTCAAACCCAATCCAATTTTTCAAATGGGTCACTTTGAATTAAATCTCTATAGATGTGCCATTAGATGTTTT
This sequence comes from Pseudotsuga menziesii, assembly GCA_001517045.1. Lineage (NCBI taxonomy): Eukaryota > Viridiplantae > Streptophyta > Pinopsida > Pinales > Pinaceae > Pseudotsuga > Pseudotsuga menziesii. The sequence goes on from LPNX010837112.1 coordinate 267,616, forward strand.
TTTTTTGTCTATCTCTTTTTTGTCAAAAAGAACGATAGCTATCGATTCTCTTCAAAAGGAAAAAATATTTTCTATCTAGTTGAAAAGATAGAGTTCAACCACATTCCTCAGGTGGGGGGTTTGTCAAGGTAGTAAGGGATTAGTTTTCTAAGTGGGCATATCCTCTTGACCTGAATGGAGTTTAAATGAATTTTTGAGAACACAATTACTAACCTATAGGACTTAACTAATCAGATTAGTGTCCTTTCATATACCTGGTTAGCAAGATAAATTTTAATTAGTAGTGGTGCAACAATCACTGTCTATGTTCTTTGTTAGATCACATTTTTTCATTTCAGACAAAAGAAAATTTAAAACTATTTTCAATAGTTATTGAACGACCAAACCTTTTGTGTCAATTCTGAGATTGACAAAAGCTAAGGGAGAACTTCCTCTTCCAGTTACACTAATATAATTCCATTTGGGATTGTCACTAGCCATTTTTTTCCTCTTTACTTCCTTTAAAATATACATGAATGCCTTTTGAATGAGCAAACCTCTTTTGGCATGGTTTATATGAACTTGTCTAAGGTGAGTCCAACATCTGGTCAATTCAAGTTAATTTTAACTAAATCTTGCAACTATCTTTGCTCATGCATTAAGAACACTGTTCACGAGTCTCCCTGGGTAGCCATTGTGTTTAGCATTGCTTTACTGGAAAATTGGTTAACAATTTTGTAAATATTTTAGTTGGCTCTTTTATATGTATAATATTGGTCAAATCTCTCACACAATTCTGGAATATTCTATATCCTTGGAAGTAACAAGCTAAGAGTCCCGAAGATATTTGGTATACTCCCATATTTATCATATCATATGATAAATTAAGGAGCTTGTTTACATTCTTCCCAATCACTTTATTTGTGATATCTCTATCAGACCACCTACAAGCCTCTTATTCAGTAAGTATATGGAAAGCACTCTCCTGATAATGAACAGAATATAACTTCCATGGTTCAAATTTCCAAGGCATGATTTCTCTTTCCTACAAACAGTTTTTGGAAAATTTATGGGCTTCACATTTTTACTTTGGACAGACCTATGCCAATGGGAGAGGGAAATGCCAATGTTCAAAAGCTTCCGGGAAAGTTTTTTATATTATTATATTTTAGTATATTTTGATGCATATATATTCTAGAGAAACATGCAAAATGTTCAATTAGTTTCAGAAAACATGAGAAAAGTCAGCTTTTCTTTTCCACTTTTTTTGCATTATGTATTATGTATAGTTTATACCAGTCTATAAAAGTCAGCTTTTCTTTTCTTACATACCAGTCTATAAAAGTCATCTTTTCTTTTTCTTTCTTCTAAAGACTACTATGTACTCCTTTTTGTTGGCTGCTTTAGACTACTTGGCCTTCTGATCAATGTCAACATCAAGATGCACTTGTAATGGAACTAACTTGATGGAATCTCACTAGATCTTAACCCTCCAATAGTGCAAGCACAATTAGGGATAACACAAACCCTGATTGAGAAGATCCACCTCAAATTTATATATGCAATAAATTGCATCAAATAGAGGTTGGAAATTGACAAAGTATTTGATGCCCAATGCCTTCATCCTTATTTCAAATATCTTACATTTGTCACTAAGGCTGAAAGAGGGCCTAAAGGGATCTTATCTGAGTTCTATTTAGTGAGACCATAATGGCCTGGGACTACAGGTTCAAGACCCTCAGTCAATCAATTGAGGAGTGAATCAAAATGGATGGGGAGAGAATATACCTGCAGGTGGGGGAAAATAACAAGTCATCAAATTTAAATGCACCCCCCCTACGCTGTTTTTGTTGATTGAAAACTAACAAATGAAATGCATTTTAGGAGCATTGTCAAAAACTTCAAAAAAATCGTTAAGGAATTTAATAACAAATCAGAAATAGATGTCGATGATATTAGGAGTGGTTAACAACGGATGTGGTGAAGCATCCTAAACTAGGGGACGCCTTACATTGTTATGGAGACATGCTGCAAAGAATGTGCTGATAACCAATTGACATTAAAACTAGATCTGTTGGCACTGTGAGGCCCAATAAAGAAAAGACCAAAAGGATCATCCACAAACCAAATGAAACAACATCCTCTTAAGGGGTGATATGGACAATTGTAAATGTACTCTCTGACTTCCACCTTTTAAAGATTCATGGAAATTCCATTGTCTTGAGTATTGACAGAAGATCAAAACTTAGGAGACAACGTATTACACAGGCAACAGACATACTTGGGATCTCCACTTCAGCACACCTCTATAAGGAGATGTGATATACAAGTCAAAAGGTTCTGTTTTATTAAGTTCCATTGAGCTCTGAGTTTGGTACCTTTTGTCCTTGTTTTCTCATTTGCCCCTCCCTACTTCTATATATTCTCTTTTGGTGTCCTTTTAAGTCTTCTGTAATTTAACTCCTCTAGGTATGAGATCTACTTTGTCATACCTGTCACTCCAGTTTCTTTCTTTCTACTTCTACAGATTCGAGAATAGTTATAACAGAGTTTAATACTAGAGAATACTATAGATTGAAATCTCTCAACGATCTTTCATAACACAATTAAATATCACCCATGAGAGACCAAGGTTGGTTACATTCAATTAGCTGTCACTCTTCTATCAGGTGGCAAGAGGCAATGTGACCACCTGATAGGACTGTAAATTAATCGAAATAGACCACTGACATGGTATGGGTGCTTCTTGATTCATCCATTATTCAGCATCATCTTGGCATGATTGGCATCATTTATTAGGTTGAAGCAATGATTGATATTAAAGCCTAGAATTTTTAATTTGAATGAATTCCTTATGGGCTCCCTGCCATCAAAGTAGCATCGTGCATGTCTAATATTTGAAATTTATCAATCATCCACACTGGTCACTTCAATAGCCTTTAACTGGACCTTGGAGTCGGTAGATTTGAAATTCATATTTTTAATTAGATCAACCTGTATCAAGGCATGACATTTCCCAAAGTTATTTGATGTATAACTACCATGGCAGAGAAAACCAGAGATCTATCGGAATAGTTGCAATAGAGTCTAGAGCCTTTCATTAATTAGTCGTGGTTGAAGGAGATGGGTCATAGAATGATGTGGCTAATTTTCCTAACAACAGTGCTGCTGCAGAAGATTGCCATTTGTCAGGCTGCATTGAAATAACAAACTAAGGATGGATTGACTATAGAGAATTTTGTAAAATCGTTCATTGACAGCTGACATGAAGGGAAGGATGCTGAAGTAAGGAGGATATCCAGGCATTTCCTATAATCAATTCATAGAAGCATGTATGGCATTGAAAAGGTGTCACCATGTTCTGCCCAAGTACAATATATCTTGACAACTTTACATTGTCGTTAACTCTAATTGTAGAAGGTGCCTTTGGAAGATAAAATTGGGTGCATATTTCTGAAAGACTGATGCACCTGCGAATAATGCTTCAATTACTGGCTACTTTATATGGTTGACAAGATAAATACTTTGTGTTGTTTAGGTCTTATGTCATTTAAGGTTGCTACCAACTAAATGATGTGAGTTTTATAAGTCAGTTTCTTATCTATTTGGTAGTCCTAAACTTATTTCAGTTATGCTCAAAAGTCACTTGAACTGCACTTTCCTAATCCCTTCGTAACAGCAGAATGTACTCATCTGGACTTCAATAAGTGTTTTTTAAGCTCTTATTTGAAGTCTTAATAAAAAAGAAAAAAAATTCAGCAGAATTATGATCATATTAATAGTAGAAGTCAAAATTTTGTATCATTCTAGTCATACCCTATCAATCTATCAATAACTGACAACTTTAACATGCATTTGGCTATTCTCTCGTCATCAAATGTAAGGCTCAGCAATTCAAGTCAGGATAAATGAAATAGGGTATCAGATGGAGTTTACCATTCATTGGCGTAGGTGACATGTGACTGGAAAAATATTTCTTAGCCTCCAAATCATTAATGCCATATTCATTGAGGTATACTTCCAGGGTGCCCTCCCCATTAAATAGAGGGCCCACTGAATTCAAGTATAAAGGCTTGCCCTGATTGGAAAATTTAGTTGCAGTCCTTGAATCTACAATCGATATAGATATCCCCATGCATGTATCCTTACCTGAGATCTCACTCATAGGTTCTGAAGTGCCATTTTTCTACAAGGATGGAATTGCCATGTGATTTGCTTTCTGTACTGATGTCTATTTTTTTGTGCATATTTTGCATGTCCTTAATGAATCACTAATAAAAATGGATGAACAGACTACAGAACCATGCTTCGGTAATGGAAATGGTACAATCTTTCCTAAATCCTTTCTGACAAGCTCAGCAATAGCCCCTGAGGAGACATTCATGTCATCAACTTTAGCTACTGTAGATGAAGACTTATGTGCACTACAACTTAGGGTTTTGTGCCTTCTGTGGGGATAAACTTGAAGTAGCCATTGACGTAGGTAATGAAATGTGATCGGACAAATATTTATCTACTTTCCCATTACAATGACCAAGTTCACTAAGCAATATCTCTAAGACACCCTCCCCTTTAGATTCGAAATGTTCCTTAGGGCTTGGATGTAGGGTAGCAGTTGATGGTGCATGTTGCTACAGTTGCTGTTTTTTATTTCTCTGCCCAGATTTAGTTATATTTCTCATATTTTCCATTGTTACATGACCTATTAACTTCAAACATTCACTATTCTTCTTTTCTTGAAAAGAGTTATTTTATTCTAGGCCAGGGGCAGAAATAGAAGTTAAAATAATATTTTCATTAGGAACAACTGTTTCTGGGCTAGGCATGTTCATTGGCAAATTCTTAACTACAGCATTAGACTTCTTTGTAGCTGACAACTCAGTCACAGTAGTAAATTGTGAACCAAATATGTCTCCGCTGACAGCCACTAAAACAACAAAAGGAGTTGAACCATAAATTCTCTCAATAGCAGATGATGTTGAACAAGAATATTTCATTTGCAAAGCCTCCAATGAAATGAGGCTAGTTTCTTCAGCCCGAGTCACAAGGTTTTGATAGATCCAATGTTCCACCAAACTGTGCCATAGTTGGAAAATTTTGAGCTGAAGATGCATGCACAGGATCAGACCTCACAGAAGTAGCACTTGATGATGATACAACTGCCACTAAAACTGACACATTTGGCTGCTGATGTAAATTAATTGAGTGGCCATATGATCCTGCTGGTATTGCTGAGTTGGAATTTAGTTTTTGAGGACTGTTGAAAGCCACAGGCACACCGGATTGTGGATTTTTATAATTTGAATATATTCCTGACAAATTATTAGTGTCAGAAGTTAGCTTAACAGTCCCAGTATCTGTGTGGGAATCTAGCTTTGTGCCCTTTGGACCAAATTTCAACTCTTCATGAGTCTCATGAAGCTAGCAGTTGCTGCAACACTGGAAAGGTAGTCCAACAGATGGTTAATGTACAGGTAAGGACACTTGATTTCATGTAAATTGAACTCATGATATTATCGCAGGTTCAAACACTAACCCATCACCAAGGATTAAAAATTATTTAACAAGTTCCCCTCACTAATAAGGTACCTGAAAAACAATTGATATTGGATATTAAATGCTACAAATAGGAGCACTATGAGAAAAAAGCTCCCAAAAGAGATTGCTAATTAAATTTTAAAAATTGCTATTCCTTTAAGGCATTGGATGACTCCCTGAATAATGTGTTATGGGAAAACAGAGTCTGCCAGATAAGAGGCAACAATTAGAATCTTGCCAAATAACCTAGAAGCATTGAAATAGTAGCTTAGACCCAGAGAAAACTACAAGGGTTGGACTCATCAAGAAAAGTATGAGCAGAGGCCATTGGACAAGAGACAAGAATTAGGAGATTACAGAATAACCTGGCAGCATTGAACCAGTTAGTAAGGCTGGGGATAAACTATGGAGATTGGGTACAAATTCATCAAAAAAATGAGCTACTTACAAGAAAGCCTAGCATTACTGGTAAATGATCTTTGAGGAGTGTGGGCATAAACTTCTACTATCTACTGGAATTCTGATCCATAGTGATCTAATACAAATGCCTCCAAAGGATGGAGGCATCCCATTGGCACACCCGCAATCACTAAAGAAGCATGCCAACTGCCACCAAACGTTTATCACAAAATAAGCATGTACTTTTAAATAAAAGGACAAGATGTGAGTTTGTCAAACAACTGGACTTCATCAATAGTTGTGTAATAACTAAAAGGCCGTTCCAACAGCTGGCTGATTAGCTGTCAATTTAGCCTAGGCCAGGTGGTGGAGAGTAGGAGTGTTATCCTCAATTCAAGTTTCTCACAACATTTTACTAATCAGAAAGATTGGTTTATTGATTTTGTTGAGGACAAATCTAACTCTAATTCTGTATTCGAGTGGTGGAGAAAATGCAGAGTTGAGAAGTGGGAAAGTTCAGATGAGAGGTAAGAGGTTGTTATTTATGACGATGTCCTTGGTTCACAAAAAAAATTATTTTCTGTTAGTTGTATAATGAAGCATAGCCCACAGTTCAATGTTTTCCTTCAGTAATAATCAAATTTTAATTGCTGACAAGAAGTGCAAGAAGATGATTTATAAGTGCCAAATATCAGGGTTTGTTTCAACTGGTGGATGGTAAAAAAAAGTTGGCAGTTAGCAGATCCATTATGCTTTATCTGTTCATTTTCATGAAAGAGAGAAAGACACTTAAGGAGGGTGAATAGGAGGCAATGAATTAAAATGGTGCTTTCTCAAAGAAGAAAACACAAAACTTTGAAATCTTGGAGTGCCAATATGTTGAAAATTTGATATTTTGGAATAAGCTGCAGACGGGTTAAATGGGTTTTTTTTATTTAGGGAGTATAGGGTGGTAACCAAGCTGAGTAACCAAGGATATAAGCCAATCCAAGTAGCCAAGTGAGTAGCTATGTATCCAGAGACTTACTAATCAACTATGGAAGTGGGGCAAAGGGTCCAAGGGCATTCCTACCCATCAGAGGGAAACTTTCTTTTTGTTCTGCAACCTATCCCTCCTGGCCTGTAACCCTAAAATGAGAAGGTTTCCAAATATGTACGTCCTCCCCCACAAAAAAAACATGGATTCTTTGGGTTTTATATAAGTTTTTATGTGGGTAATGAGTGCTCAGGATAACCCATTCAAATGAAAAGTTACACATATATATAGTTTGAGTTCGAGTTTAGCTCTGCAAGAAACCATAACCTACAGTGCTGAGAAGGCGACATATGTATTGGACAAAGTTGAAGATACTTACTTGGGGGTTACTGCTGAGTTGGCCAAGAAGCCTTTAGGAAAGATTTCACAATTGTCTTGTGGGGATCATTTCCGACTATAAATTAACAGTAACAAGACATAACCTTTGAATATGGGCTGAATCTAAGGGTTGAAATACATTTTTGGGCATGTTTCAGTCTTAAAAGGTGATGAATAACAACATAAACCTAGCTTTGGTAAGTTCTAGTCCAATTTTGATGGTTAAAGCTCCAATTTTGGGCATGAGCAGGGATGGTAAGAGAACTCAATTCTCATTTACAAACTATTTGGAGGGGTTTTTAGTGCATTGTGTGCCCTAGAATAACAATCTAAAAATTTGATATAGCCTTTTGCATTAGAAAAGGTGACAAAAGTATAAACAATAGTCATAAAATCCTTAAAAATTCCAGGTTTGATGTGTGTTAGGGATTCATGTGTATGAAACGAAATCCCTATAGGGGGTGATTTACCTGTGTGACCATTCATCCCTTGTTTGGAGTATTGTTCAACCCACATGGGGCACTCATGGCAAGTTTGGATAGGTTTGCATGGTAGATTGTGAAGCAATTGTTGTAGTATAATTTGGATCCTTCAGTCAAGTTGAATCCTTGAATCATTACACAAGTGAAATCCAACAAAGAATTTTCTCCATATATCTATGGAATTTAACTTAATAAAGGTGCATATTATGGAAGTTTATGAGAAGTTTTGGAGCTTGGGTCTCCTTTTGTTTAGTATATGTGACTTCAGGAAATAAAATTATAAAGATAACCAGCAGGTTTTCTAGTTCTTCTCATAGAGATGAATATTTCAATTTGGAAATGTTCTATATGCTTGGAGGGGAGGTGTGATGAAACTAGTAAATACTTTTTTGTTGTTGTTTTAAAAGGCTTAGCTTTATAATTCAGTACAATGTACAAATAGTAATCATTTACATCATTGAATTTCCTCTTACCAACACAATGAGGAAGGCAATCATATCTGACTGGGCTGTAATAGTAGAGGACACAAGGTACTCTCCTAGAAAGAAACGAAATCTAACTCTAGCTAGATTTTTATCATGGTGTAATGTATTTGATAACAATGTGGCTGTGTTACATGCAAAACTACCTTATGAAAGCTAACATACATTAGCTTTACTGACCCTGCAATGTTTTAAGAACGAAAACTAACTTTAGCTAGATTTCCATCATTGTGCATTGTGATTGATGACAATGTGGTTGTGCTAAATGAAAACCTACATTATAAAATTTAACACACATTAGATTTCACTCATCGTGCAATGATTTAAGGATGAAAGCTAACTCCAGCTTGATTTCCATCACGGTGCAATGTGATCAATGATGATGTGTTGTGCTAGATGAAAAACTACATTATGAAAGCTAACACACATTATCTTTCACTCATTGTGCCATGTTGTTAGAAGGAAAGCTAACTCCAGCTAGATTTGCATCATGGTGTAATGTATTTGATGACAATGTGGCTGTGTTAGATGGAAAACTACCTTACAAAAGCTAACACACATTAGTTATTACTCACCATGCAACGTTTTAAGAACGAAAGCTAACTCTAGCTAGATTTCTAAAATGGTGCATTTTGATTGATGACAGTGTGGTTGTGTTAAATAGAAAACTACATTATGAAAGTTAACACACATCAAATTTCACTCACCATGTAAAGATTTAATGTTGAAAGCTAACTCCAGCTAGATTTCCATCATGGTGCAATGTGACAATGTGGTTGTGTTAGATGGAAAACTACCTTATGAAAGTTAATACATATTAGCTTTCACTTATCATGCCATGTTGTTAAAAGAAATATAACTCCAGCTAGATTTTTATCATGGTGTAATGAGCTAACACACATAAGCTTTCCTTTATAGTGCCATGTTTTTATAAGGAAAGCTAACTCCAACTAGATTTTCATTGTGGTGTAATGTATTTGATGACAATGTGGTTGTGTTAGATAAAAAACTACATTATGAAGGATAATAGACATTAGATTTACTCACCGTGCAATGTTTTAAGAACGAAAGCTAACTCCAGTTAGATTTCCATCATGGTGCATTGTGATTGATGATAATGTGGTTGTGCTAGATGACAAAATACACTATGAAAGCTTACACACATTAGATTTCACTCACCGTGCAACAATTTAAGGATGAAAGCTAACTCCAGCTAGAATTCCAACACAATGCAATGTGCTTGATGACAATGTGGTTGTGTAACATGGAAAACTACCTTATGAAAGCTAACACGCATTATCTTTCACTCATTGTGCCATGTTGTTTAAAGGAAATCTAACTCCAGCTAGATGTTCATCATGGTGTAATGAGCTAACACACATAAGTTTTCCCTTATAGTTCCATGTTGTTAGAAGGAAAGCTAACTCCAACTAGATTTTCATCATGGTGTAATGTATTTGATAACAATGTGGCTGTGTTAGATGAAAAAATACCTTATGAAAGCTAACATATGTTAGTTTTATTGACCATGCAATGTTTTAAGAACGAAATCTAACTCTAGCTAGATTTCCATCATAGTGCATTGTGATTGATGATAATGTGGTTGTGCTGGATGGAAAACTACATTATGAAAGCTAACACATTAGATTTCACTTATTGTGCAATGATTTAAGGACAAAAGCTAACTCCAACTAGATTTCCATCACAGTGCAATGTGATCAATGACGATGTGTTGTGTTAGATGGAAAACTACCTTATGAAAGCTAACACACATTATCTTTCACTCACCATGCCATGTTAGAAGGAAAGCTAACTCCAGCTAGATTTTCATCATGGTGTAATGTATTTGATGACAATGTGGCTTTGTTAGATAGAAAACTACTTTATAAAAGCTAACACACATTAGCTATTACTCACCGTGCAACGTTTTAAGAACGAAAACTACCTCTAACTAGATTTCCAAAATGGTACATTTTGATTGATGACAATGTGGTTGTGCTAAATAAAAAAATACATTATGAAAGGTAACACATATTAGATTTCACTCATTTTGCAACGATTTAAGGTTGAAAGATAACTCTAGCTATATTTCCATCACGATGTAATGAGACAATGTGGCAGTGTTAGATTAAAAACTACCTTATGAAAGCTAACAAACATTAGCCTTTACTCACTCTGCAATGTTTTAAGAACAAAAGCTAACCCCAGCTATATTTTTATCATGGTGCATTGTGATTTATGACAATGTGACTTTGTTAGATAGAAAACTACACTATGAAAGCTTACACACATTAGATTTCACTCATCGTGCAACGATTTAAGGATAAAAGATAACTTCAACTAGATTTCCAACACAACAAAATGTGATTGATGACAATGGGGTTGTATTACATGGAAAACTACCTTATGAAATCTAATACACATTAGCTATAACTCATCGTGCCATGTTAAAAAAAATCTAATTCCAGCTAGATTTCCATCATGGTGTAATAAGCTAACACACATAATCTTTCCCTTATAGTGCCATGTTGTTAGAAAAAAAACTAGCTCTAGATAGATTTTCATCATGATGTATTGTATGTGATAACAATGTGGCTGTGCTAGATGGAAAAATACCTTACGAAAGCTAACATACATTAGTTTACTCACAGTGCAATGTTTTAAGAAGGAAAACTAACTCTAGCTAGATTTCCATCTTGGTGCATTGTAATTGATGACAATGTGGTTGTGCTAGATGGAAAACTACATTATGTGTGCTAACACACATTAGATTTCTCTCACTGTGCAATGATTTAAGGATGAAAGTTAACTCCAGCTAGATTTCCAACACAGCGCAATGTGTTTGATGACAATGTGGTTGTGTTACATGGAAAACTACCTTATAAAAGATAACACATAGTAGCTTTCACTCATCGTGCCATGTTGTTAAAAGAAAAGCTAACTCCAACTAGATTTCCATTATGGTGTAATGTATTTGATGACAATGTGGTTGTGTTAGATGAAAAACTACTTAATGCAAGCTAACATACATTAGCTTTACTCACCGTACAATGTTTTAAAAACGAAAGCTAACTCTAGCTACATTTTAATCATGGTGCATTACGATTGATGACAATGTGATTGTGCTAGATGAAAAACTACATTATGAAAGCTAACATAGATTACGTTTCACTCATCGTGCAATGATTTAAGGACGAAGGGTAACTCCAGCTATAATTCAATCACGAAGCAATGAGATCGATGACGATGTGGTTGTGTTAGATGAAAAACTACCTTATGGAAGCCAACACACATTAGCTTTCACTCATCGTGCCATGTTGTTAGAAGAAAAGCTAACTCTAGGTAGATTTGCATCATGATGTAATGTATTTGATGACAATATGGCTGTGTTAGATGAAAAACTACCTTACGAAAGTTAACGCACATTAGCTATTACTCATCGTGCAACGTTTTAAGAACAAAAGCTAACTCTAGCAAGATTTTCAACATAGTGCATTTTGATTGATGACAATTTGGCTGTGTTAATTGAAAAAGTACATTATGAAAGTGAACACACATTATATTTCACTCACCGTGCAACGATTTAAGGTCAAAAGCTAACTCCAGCTAGATTTCCATCACGATGCAATGTGACAATGTGATTGTGTTAGATAGAAAACTAATCCGGCTATGTTGTTAGGAGCAAAGATAACTCCAATTAGATTTCCATCATGCTGTAATGTATTTGATGACAATGTGGTTGTGTTAGATGGGAAACTAACTTATGAAAGCTAACAAGAACTAGATTTCCATCATGGTGCATTGTGATTGATGACAACCTGGTTGTGTTAGATGGAAACCACATTATGAAAGCTAACACATTAGATTTCAATCATCGTGCAGTGATTTAAGGACTAAAGCTAACTTCAGTTAGATTTTAATCATGGTGTTATGTATTTGATGACAATTTGACTCTTTTATATAGAAAACTACCTTATGAATTCTAACACACATTAACTTTCACTCACCGTGCAATGTTTTAAAAACAAAATCTAACACTAAATAGATTTCCATCTTGGTGCAATGAGCTAATGCACATTAGCTTTCATTCACCATACAATGCTTTAAGAATGAAAGCTAACACATTGTTAAAATGAAAGCTAATTATAGATAGATTTCCATCATCATGTTATGTATTTGATGACAATGTGATTGTTTTAAATAGAAAGCTATTTTTCGAAAACTAACACACATTAACTTTCACTCAACCGTGTAATGTTTTAAGAACAAAAGCTAACTCCAGCTAGCTTTCCATCAGGGTGCAATGAACTAACACACGTTAGCTTTCACTCATCATGCCATGTTGTTAGAAGGAAAGCTAACTCCAGCTATATTTCCATCATGGTGTAATGTATTTGAGGACAATATGACCGTGTTAGATGGAAAACTAATTTATGACAGCTAACACACATTATCTTTTACTCATCGTGCAATGTCTTAAGAACAAAAGATAACTCCAACTAGATTTCCATCATGGTGTAATGTATTTGAGGACAATATGACCGTGTTAGATGGAAAACTAATTTATGACAGCTAACACACATTATCTTTTACTCATCGTGCAATGTCTTAAGAACAAAAGATAACTCCAACTAGATTTCCATCATGGTGAATTTTGATTGATGACAATGTAGTTGTGCTAGATGAAAAAGTACATTATGAAATCCAACACACATTAGATTTCACTCACCATGCAATGAGTTAAGGACGAAAGATAATTCCAACTAGATCTCCATTGTGGTACAATGTGATTAATGACAATGTGGTTGTGGTAAATGAAAAACTACCTTATGAAAGCTAACACACATTAACTTTCTCTCATCATGACATGTTGTTAAAATGAAAGATAACTTCAGTTATATTTCCATCATGGTGTGATATATTTGATGACAATGTGGTTGTTTTAGATAGAAGCTACCTTATGAAAACTAACACACATCAGCTTTCACTCATCGTGCAATGTTTTAAGAATCAAAGCCAACTCCAGCTACATTTCCATCATGGTGCAATGTGATTGATGACAATGTGGTTATGTTAGATTTAAAACTGCATTATGAAAAACTAACACACATTACCTTTCACTCACGGTGCAATGTTTTAAGAATGAAAGTTAACTGTAACTAGATTTCCATCATGGTGCTATGTAATTGAAGACAATATGGTTGTGTCAGATGAAAAACTAATTGATGACAATGTAGTTGTGTCAGATGAAAAACTACCTTATGAAAAGTAACACACTTTAGCTTTCACTAACCGTGCAATGTTTTAAGAACGAAAACTAACTCCAGCTAGATTTCCATCGTGGTGCAATGTGATTGATGACAATGTAGTTGTGTGAGATGGAAGAATTCCTTATGAAAGAAATCACATGTTAGGTTTCACTTACCATGCCATGTTGTTATAAGGAAGCTAACTCCAATATATTTTCATTATGGTGTAACGTATTTGATAACAATGTGTTTGTGTTAGATAGAAAACTACCATATTAAAATTAACACAAATTAGATTTTAGTCACCATGCAATGTTTTATGAATGAACGCTAACTACAGCTAGATTTTAATCATGGTGTAATGTGATTGATGACAGTGTGATTTTTTTAAATGAAAAACTACATTATGAAAACTAACACAGCTAGATTTCCATCATGGTGTAATGAGATTGATGACAATGTGATTTTGTTAGATGAAAAACTACATTATGAAAACTAACACAGCTAGATTTCCATCATGGTGTAATGTGATTGATGACAATGTGATTTTGTTAGATGAAAAACTACATTATTAAAACTAACTCACGTTAACTTTCATTCAACGTGCAACATTTTAAGAACGGAAGCTAACTCTAGCTATATTTCCAACACATTCATACACATACATCAATAATATAAGTCCCGTGTCCAAATTCAAATAGGAATTTGGTGGTTTTATTGGAGTTGATATCTATCATTCTCTAATAATTCTTGGATCTCTTATTGTTATCTCTTCATATATATTTTGTGTAATTTATATGTAAATTCATTTTTGCTAGCGTGCACAAGATGTAGGGGAACAATGTTTCGTGGCATAAAAAAGGGCTACCCTATTGTTTTGAATTATTGGAACTATATTACTTTTTTGAACATACACTTCATATGGCTTAACCTTAATTACAAACTACAATTCAAATGTGTTACAGAAATTGGGAGGAGTTACAATGGAAAATATAATTTTGGCAAGAGGAGACTATGTTGACCTCCTAATTAATGATCAAGTTGTTGGACTAGGAAGGGTTGAATCTACAGATACTACAACTCATTATGGTGGACAAAGGATTAATGGAGGATATGTTATGGTTTTGATAATTGATGTCATTGAACCACATTTGATTGTGGAAGATGTTGTTGAAGGGGACTTACATCCATGGAAGATCATATATTTGAGGCATAAAAAAGGTAAATTAAAATCTTGAAGCACATGTTAAGTGTTTTTTATAGTACATTGCTTGTTTTTTTTGAGCAAATACTAAGTTTGTTTAATTTGTTGTGTAGCTGCAAATGTCACTTCTGCATTTTCTATTGGAGACAAGGTAGATCTTTTGCAATGTGGATTGAAGGTGGGTGAAGGCTCCATATTCAATACAGAGATTGGTCATAAGGTGCATGGCAGGATGGTGAAAAAGGGATCCATAGTGGTTAACATTGAGAAAGTGTTAAAACATGATGCTCTTTTGCCACATCCAATAGGATTTGAGAATACACTAGGGGTTGCATTGGGATCTTATGAGATTTGGCTAGAATCAGATTTGGAACCTCATTGTCATGATCATCCAATAAATACTCCCAAATATAGGCTTACATTCACATGTAAA
The DNA here is from genome assembly GCA_001517045.1 of Pseudotsuga menziesii. Lineage (NCBI taxonomy): Eukaryota > Viridiplantae > Streptophyta > Pinopsida > Pinales > Pinaceae > Pseudotsuga > Pseudotsuga menziesii. Next base: position 282,736 of record LPNX010837112.1, read on the forward strand.
AAGGTTTCTCTTACACATGAATGCACGGGAACAAGCATGCACATTGCCAAAGGGATCATAGTTAATGTCCATGAGGATGGCATGGTTGAGGGTGAAATGTTAGGTGAAAAGGAATTCGGTGTTTTTGTGGAAGACATAGATAAAAATTGTGAAATATGTAGGATTAGGGACAAGTCTATACATTTTTTGGTTAGATGGCCAATAAATAAGTTGGTGGACAATGAAGGTGAGATTTTAAGGGTGAATGAAATTTTCAAGGAGGCACCCAAGGAAATGGTGGTATGGGATCTTATAGAGGACACAAGTCCCTTAAACACATGGGATGATGATATTTATAATGAAAAAGATCTAGACTCAATTGATATGCACGCAACGAGGCCATATAAAAGGATTAAACGAGTTATGGCTACAAAAAAAGTTGGAAACTTTAAAATACAGAGAGATGAAGAGAAAGAAATCCGACTTTTGGAAGCAGATGGATGTTGAAAACAAGATTGTCTTCAACATGTGGATAGTAAATCCATTGCAACTGCTAGAAGGGGTATGAAACTCTTTAAAAAAATGGCATTAGGGAATTTGTCTTGAATTCACTCCTTCCCAACACAATCATGTCAAAGAGCCATGGCCATGGCCTACCTCCTACTATTAGTAAAGTAAAGGACATGAGGTTTAATGGAGATATTATTTGTAAGAAAGCATGGTACAAGATACATAATATTCCTCAAAGCACATTCTATACTTACCAACATAATTTGCAACAAGGACATGTGAAAGGAATTCATGGTAACACCAACAAATGAAAACCACATGCACATACTGTGGCAACCATAGAAATATTGCACAAAATTGCAATGGATAATTTAGACTTTTCACCGAACCAAACACGACAAGTTGAAGAAGATGGAACATCTACTCCTTTAAGATTGATGCCATCAACATACACCCAAAGTTCTTTGTTAAAAGAGATCAACGAGGCTCTTCAAGAGCTAAATTTTCCATCAATATCACAACCAACAATGAGCAATATTTGGAATACTCATTTTCAAGATGTGGCATTCTCAAAGAACACTAACTTCAGTAAATGTAGTGAATGTATCGTGTTGAAATCACAAATGAAGACAGTGACTACAAAAGAGCTGGAAGAAAAGGCACGAGCTAGACTGAAGAAACATAACAAGATTGTTATGTGTGGAAGATATTGCTACTATGTCCACAAAATTATGTCAGAGTGGTATCCAAAGGAATACTTGAGCATTATCCATGATAAAATGGACAAAACAAAGACTTCAATCCCAAGATTACGTGTCAAATCAAAATCTGTTGCAGGAACAAACTTGAGTTTGTCGTTGACAGGTATGCTAACACATGGCCATAGCACATGAGGTTTTGGTCATTTTTCTCTACCATTTGTACACATGGGATCACAATTTACCATTATATCTCTTGCAAAGTGCTTGAGGGACCTTGAAGACCCACACCTTGATATGTATGGTGATTTGCTTTATGAGGGTGGAAGTTCAAGAAACACACTTTCAAATGCATTACTTCAAAACTCTATTTACTCAAAATGTAGAGTGTATAAGGATGCTTTCCTATCTTTAAATGGAAGCTCAACAAATCAAAATCTTGATTTTAAACCTCTTCCTCCACATTTGTTGTTACAATGGACAATGCAGCTAGTGATAATAAGAATCGTTATGTTTTCATGTTTCTATCACTATTAACTGCACTTGGTGTCTTCATCACTATTGAGGTTGGGTTCTTGCTTGCGGGGCACACCCATAAAGACATAGATGGAACCTACAGAAGAATGTCTTCCAACTTGAAAAGTAAAGATATATATTCTTTACCTGAGATGATGGATACATATCACACAATAGAATAAAAAAGGGTGTTTCCACCTAAACTTATTGACAAAGTGTATGACTTCAAAAGTTTTCTTAATGGGTACATCAAGGAGGGGGAAAATGCACTAGTTGGACATATTAATGTCCAGTACTTCCAATTCCTTGTACTCGATGATGTTCCAGTTATGAGGTATAAATAATCCATCAGAGACATTGAGTGGTCAGAACTAGTGGAGTTGTGGAATATAGACGATGAAGGTCGACCTATATTGCCCACAGGGAAGTCATCTTTCTTACATCCCAAAGACAATGATGCATATTTAAAAGAACTAAAGGAAGTAATAACATCATACATAAAAATGTGGAAAGAGACTATTGGCAATGAGAATTCACCAATTGTTACAGAGGAATGGAATGAAAATCTAGATTATTGGAAAAGAATTCTTGATGCATTAGATGGAATCTACAATGACCATACACCCTTGGATGAAATTGATTCTTCTTCTGATGATTTTTGGCCAAAGACGAGGCAAAATTTTAATGTTGATGGTAATGCACTCCATGAAATATCAAGTATTATGGATGGGGATTTTGCTAATGTGACAAATGAAATGGTATATGTTGGACCCAAGTGCAACAAGCCAAAGCCAACATTCGATCCTAGAATTGATGTTGAGAAAGGAAAGATGTTGCTTGTTAGATCAGGAAATGAGGATGAAGGAGAGATCATTTGGATGGAAAAATCCACCTTAGATATCTTCCAGGATGATGACAGCGAGACCCTTCATGTAAAGATTGATTGGTGGCAGCCTGGCTCAGGGAAATACAAGGGAAAAGTTTTAGAACAATATTGGGTACCAAATCCTGATGACACAAAACTTGGATCTATTCAAATTAATACCATAGTTTGGGCATGGATGCCAAATAAAGAAGATTTCAAGAAGACAAAGATAAATAAATGTGGTGTACAAGTTGTACTTGATCTACTTGAGCAGATATAAGGATATTAGGTGGAGATGATACATGAATGTAACTTTGCTTTTTGAATGACTTTTAGTATACATGAAGAAACATTTTTCAATGTTTGTAGTATAATAAATACTCTTCAATCTACCTTTTGAGGAATTTTATATTATTTACTGCATATATGAAATTTCACTTCAAGTTCAATGTTAATTTATGTGATGATACTTTGTGCAAATTAGATAACACCATTCAAATTTTAACTTTTCAATTTGTCTTTTAGATCAACACAACATCTCACTATATCAAATGTGCATAATTATAATCATTAATGCATGTACAAAATCCTTTCCTTATTTATTATTAGCTTTTGCTCACTCTCTTCAATACTACTTTGAGCTTTTCATTTTATTCCCCTGATGATTGGTGGAGTGTCCACTTGAAACGTAGGGACATTTCAATACACACAATTTAATTCCATAAACTCTCTTTGTCATTATGATTAACTATAGAAATATTCATCCTGAAGTTGTACTTGATATGCTTGAGAAAATATAAGGAGATTAGGTGGAGATGATTCATGAATGTAATTTTTCTTTTTGAATGACTAATTAATATACATCAAGAAAAAGTTGTCAATGTTTGTAGTATATCAAATATTCTCTTCAAGCTACCTTTTGAGGAATTTTATATTATTTGCTACATATATGAAAATGTTGGGTCAACTTCAGTGTTAATTCATGTGATGATACTTTATGCGAATGCACCTTAAAATATCTTATAGAATTGCTTTGTGAATAAATGTAACGCAATTGCAATAAGGTTTGAAGTGAGTTTTCCCTATTATTTGTTATTATAGTTGATATAAATTTAATTGTACTACTATGTTGCATTCAAATTCATAATTATATTTTCTCGTGTAGACTTTAAAGTGGTGCCAACTTTGTACTAGTATATTAACTTATACTCAATAAATACAGTACTAACATTTTGAGCGTGCAGGTTTTATCAGTTTGTCATCATTGTGATTGATTTTCTAGTTTAAATTGTGTGAACGTTTTTCAGACCAACGTTTTGAGTGGACACTCCACCCATGTTTGTTACGGGAACCATGAAAAATTCATTGTGGACTGAAAATATTTCACATAACTTAATCCAGAAAATCAATCATTAAGTGATAACATCATGTTAGCTTTAATTCATGTTAGACATTATCATCAAATACATTGCATCATAAAGACAATTTAATCCATGTGAGATTTAATGTTGATCGTAATGCACTGCATGTAATATAAGTATTATGGATGGAGAATTTGATAATGTGATGGATGAACTGGTATATGTTGGACCCAGGTGCAACAGGCTAAAGCAAATATTCAATCCTATGATTGAATTTGAGAAAGTAAAGGTGTTGGTAGTTAGATCATGAACTAAGGATGAAGGAGAGTTGATTTGGATGGCAAAAACCACCTCATATATCTTTTAGAATGATGAAAGTCAGACTCTTAATGTAAAGGTTGCTTGATGGAAGCCTAGTTCAGGGAAATACAAAGGAAAATTTTAGAACAATATTGGATACCAAACCTTGATGACACATGACTTGGATCTATTCTAGTTAATACCATAGTTTGGGCATGGATGCAAAAGAAAGAAGATTGTAGGAAGACCACAATAAATAAATGTGGTGTACAAGTTGTAATTGATTTGCTTGATTGAATATAAGGAGATTAGGTGGAGATGATTCATGAATGTAATTTTTCTTTGTACTAGTTAGTAATATACAAGAAGAAACACTTTTAAATGTTTGTTGTATATCAAATATTCTCTTCAAGCATTTTTTTTAGGAACTTTATATTATTTACTAATATGAAAATTTTGGTTCAACTTCTATGTTAATTCATGTGATGGTACTTTATGTGAATTAAATAACACCATTCAATTTTTAACTTTTAAATTTGTTTTTTACATAAACTCAACATGTCACTATATCAAATGTGCATAATCATATTCAATAATGAACCTTAAAACATCTTCTAGACTTTCTCTCTAAATAAAGCATCATTTTGCTTTGTCACGGAGGATTAGAAATGTGTAATCTAGGTGTTAACACAGTCCCTCTCCCCTCATGTTGTAAAGGGTGCTAGCTCAATGGAAGAGCACCTGCATTCCAAGCAGGATGATGGTGGTTCGATTCCTCCGTGCCCTAACATAAATTAATACCTTATTTAAATCTTATTGATAATATAAATATTGTAAGATATCTATATTTTCAATATAAATATGATCTTTTCAATTAAACACATTGTTCAAATACTTCATAAATAAATATTGAACACTTGCAATAATTAGTTAACTTGGTTTTCCTCCTTTCCTCTTGTATATTAAAAAAAGCAAACTCTACTGCACTAATGCTCTTCTAGTTCATAATTAATTTTGATTGTTAAAATAAATAATATTAATAAATAAGGGAGGCTTTAGTAACATCAATATCATTGAATAAATTTATAGGTAAGAAATTTCTCACGTTAATATATAATTCATAAAGTAAACATTCAACTTAGTTTTTAATACACTACCACTACCACTAAAAACAACAATAATAATAAATTATGTTGCTATTTTAATTCATAATTTATTTTAATCATTACAAGGGTAAAACTTAGACTTTAAAGTCATAAAATATTTTTCTGTTTTGATTATAAGTGGTGTGAACTTCCAAAAATAAAACAGCATACTCAACAAATACACAAATAATTACTACGACAATATTTCTAATTGTTGTAGTAACAAATACAATGTTGGTATAATGTCATAAAATAATTTAATCAACTTAACATTGAATACAAAATATAAATAATATTACTAGACATTATGTAAGGATTCAAAGTCTATGACTTTCCTCATTTTGAAAGAACTCAATCTAGCGGAAGTTCTAAATTCTAGATCCACTAAATAATTACAAATTTAATGAAATGTGTGTTTTAACCTTCTATTTGCCATTACCAATCCTTCATTTGTTTCATTCAGAAAATCTATTTAGTACGTGTACTATTTAATACTTTTCTGAATATTTTCATTCTTTGAATCTATGAATTTCCCTTCTTGAAATTAAGAAGATCCTTCTGGTAACCAAGGGATATTTAATTTCTTAAAAATCTCCTCATCATCCTCTTTATGCTGCTCTGTTATTGTTACAGGAACCGGTTTATAATTATCTCCCTTAAAACTGAAATATTTGGACTGTTCTTTAACTGTGTCCTTCACTAGGGAAGGTTTCCTAATCACTAACTCTTCTCTCTTATTCTCTTTTAAATTCTTCATCTTCTTTTAAATTCTCTTTAGACAGGTCTTCATCTTCTTTTAAATTATCTTCAGACAGGTCAATCACAGTAATCTTTTCCTTACCCAATTTTGGATTTAAAAGTTTTTTCATATTCAATCTTAACTTATTCTTTGGTCTCATTTTAGGCCTCCAAGTTGACTCACCTATCATTGCATAAGATTTGCCTAGAAATTTTATACTGGATATTAATACTCCCTTTTTAAATCCAACTATAGAGTTTCCTTTAGTTTTCTCATTAGGAACTTGTATGTCTTCTGATTCCATCTTGGTAGGAATAGAAGCATCTGCCATATTTTCCTAGACATCATTGATATCTTGATCAAGATTAACTGATTCCTTTTCTTCTTGTTGTTTTAAGACTATTGCAGGTACTTCTTCCAAATATTCAGAGGTTTCCAACTAATTATCTTCATCAATATTCTTTTGTTGTCCACCTACAGGCTCTTCAAGTTTTTGTGTTGAAGACTCCACTTGAGTAGTCTCTTCTACTACTTCAATAATGACTTCTTTCTTCAATTTTTTAACAAGGTTGTGTGATTTATTCATCTGTCTCCTTTTTTACTGATCTTCCTTTTCTCTTTGAAACCCTGACCAGAACAAAAAGTAATCCCAAGTCTTACCTTTTTTCTGGAGCACAATACTGATAATCAATTTAATCAATCCATGGTGGAAAATAGACTGTTTAGTGTGATCCCGATGTTCCCTTACCCTACTTGACATCTTCTGTAAGCTTTTTAGGAATAAAAAAGGGAGATTCATCTTTGACTCCTTACTTAAGTGCTGTAGAAACCTAATGTAATATTTAAAAACAAAAGCATATCTTCCCTCACAGGTTATATAACTCTACAAAATCTTAATAGGCTCCCTCCATTCAGGATTGAACTTTTGTATATGAACCCCCTTGCCCCAATCTTCTACAACATTAGGCAATAGGAAATTCTCTGAATTAAAGGTAAATGGCACTTTCTTGAACCAAAACTCACCCTCATCGGCTATACTTATGACTTCTGCTATCAACTCTCTAGTTAACTCAATTTTTAGGGTATTAAACAAGATTGTGTCTTTCTCTAATGCCTGAGCGAACCCATATGAAACTTCTGAATGATAACCATCAATTTTTTCAAAATATTTAAACCATCCTGCTTCTTGAAACAATTTTGCACACTCAGGACACCAGCCTGCTTCTTGAAACAATAAATCATATAGTCTAAAAACATAAAACAAAATCTAGCTATAACACTAGGCAAGCTAGATGGCTGGAATTTTTATGTGAGTTTGATTTTGAAATCAAGCACATAAAAAGAAAAGAGGATAAGGTGGCTGATGCACTTAGTAGGAAAGTACAAGAAATGCATATGGCATCTATTAGCATTTGCCAATCAGAATTGAGACAGCAGATTATTAATCATAATGCTGAAGATGAAATGTATGTGCAGGTAAAGGACAAATTACAGTAGGAAAGCCTTGAAAAGAAGTATGAAGGTTATAAGTTAGAAGAGGATGGGATTCTTACTTATAAGAGAATAATGTATATTCCAAATGTGGTATATTTGAGGAGGGTTGTTATGGATGAAATCCATCAAACTCCATACTCTAGTCACCCAGGATATCAGAAGACAATTGCTACCGCAAGGAAGCAATACTTTTGGCCAAGCATGAAGAAGGACATGGCTGAATATATTTCAAAGTGCATGAAGTGTCAGCAGGTAAAGGTGGAGCTTCAACACCCAGCAGGTTTGTTACAGCCTTTGTCGGTTCCAGAATGGAAATGGGAAGTTATTTCCATGGATTTTATTACAAGATTTCCAATGACTTGGAGACAACATGATTCCAACATGGTTGTGGTGGACAAGTTGATGAAGGAAGATTATTTTATACCGATTAATTCCATGCACAAGAAGGATGAAATTGCTAATATTTTCATGGAGGAGATTTTTAAATTGCATGGATTTCCTAAGGCAATAGTCTCTGAAAGATATGTCAAGTTCACCTTTAATTTTTGGAAATGATTGTTTGCGGACTTGGGGACAAAGTTGAATTTCAGCACCGCCTACCATCCTCAAACTGGTCAGACTGAGAGAGTTAACCAAGTTCTTGAAGACATGCTTCACATGTATGTGATGGACAAACCATCTAAGTGAGAAGACTATTTACACTTGGTATAATTTTGTTATAACAATGGACAACAAGCATCCTTGGTGATGAGTCCATATGAATATTTGTATGGTAGGAGGTACAGAACGCCAGTAACTTGAGATAACCCAGTGAACAGAGTTGTGATTGGTCCAGAATTGCTCAAGGAGATGGAGCAGAAAGTTGTAAAAAATCAGACAGAATCTAAAGGCATCCCAGGACAAACAGAAAAGCTATGCACATAAGCATAGGGTGAACAGAGAATTCAGTATTGGGGATCATGTTTACCTCAGCTGAAGGCAAAGAAAAGTTCCTTGAAGCTGGGGATTTGTGCCAATCTATCTCCTAGATAATGTGGGTCATTTGAACTGCTTGAAAGAATAGGACCAGTTGCATATATACTTGCATTTCTTGCTAGCACTAGCCTGGCTCATAATGTTTTTCATCTTTCTTTGCTTAAGAAATATGTACATGATCCTAACCATGTAATAAATTAGGATGTGATGCAGGTGGAACCAAAGGGAGAGTTCCAAATAGAGCCTATGTGCATCCTCACCAGGAAGGTCACAATGCTCCAGAACCGAGCAATAGGATAGGTAAAGGTGCAATGGGAACACTACGGTCCTAAACAATCTACGTGGGAACTAGAGGATTCCATGTGACTGGCACATTCATTTTTGTTCAATTCTGCGGATTGCCGAGGGCAGCACCACCAAGAAATTTTCTCAAAGTTGTAAAGCACCAAGGACAGTGTTGTTGAAGGGGGAGGGGAATGTAACACCCCAGTTTTGAACCTATTTGCATTTAAATATTATGATGTAAATAATCATGGTGTGGAGCTCAAGGAAAAAGCCCCACAATTGATTTAGTGTTTATGTTTCGGTGATTAAGGTTGGGCCGATGGTATTTTATGCTAGATGAACATTAAAAAGTTGGAAATCATGTTAAATTTTCAATTCTAATTAAAAACCTATGCAACAAAATGAGGTGGAGGCATGATTTTTCCTAAGGATAAAGGTGGTGAGGGGGTATGGGAAGGGGAGGCAGAAATTCGAAATGGGAAGAGCACCCATTTCTAAAAAATGTTTTTTAAATTTTCTTGGGCAAGAAAACACCAAAAACACCTGCCTTTCCCTCATGCAGTCGTGTTTCACCTTCCCCTCATGATTTGTACTATTTGGAACATTTTGGCAAGACATTCAGGCATTCCCGCAGCAAGCAAAATCGTTGTGAGTCTTGATCCTTCAGGAATTTTCCTGTTCTGTGAATGGTTTTTCCTTGTTACGATTTTCCTGTCTATTAGTCATTTCCTGAATGCGAATGCCCAGAATCCAATTTGTGTTTTTGCATTGAATGAACAGCAAATGATTTCATTTTTTTTGGTAATTGTAGTAGTCATTCTGGCTCAGGAAATGCTCAGAAATTCGTAATTGTTGTGTGTGTGTGTATTCCTTGGCTTCTGTTACATTTTGTTAATCCCAAAACTAATATCACTGTGTGTACATCCTTGTTTGAGGTATGAACTGATTTGGGGAATGGAAATGGATTCTGCACTTGCTTGGTAAACCTTTTGTGTGTAGGAACCTCACAAACCAATCTAGAGGGATGGTTTTCTTCTTTGCATACACTGAATCGCATTGGAAAGGAAGGCATGCCCTAAGTGTAACGTCCATGACCCTCCGACTGGCGAAGAGGATGCTATCGTGTCCTTAACATCCAGGAAAACCGCCCCATGAACATGAACATACATAAAACCGAAATGCTTGAACATAAAACATGCTAAGATGCATAATCATGCACATACACAACAGAAGAAAACATACATTCATTCATTCAACATGTTCAACATAATTTATTAATAGCAAATATGATTGCAGAAGTAAAATAGACAAGATTACTTATCTTGTAAAGAACTCGTCTTGCAACCAGCTATGTCGCTACAACGTTCCACCCAACCATAAGCCAGCATGCTCCTTAATCTCTCAGCAATGCTGCCACCCCTGAGCTAGGCATGATTCCCCAAGGAATAAGGAACAAGCATGCTTACACATAGTCAAGGACTATGTAGTAGATAAGGGGATGCTTCCTTGTGTTGGGTGTGTAAATGTTTAGAAGTCAGGTTAGATCCGGTGTAGGTGTCCGTAGCTCATGGATTGATCTCACTATATTAGTAGTCAGTCTCTCCACCTCCTTGGCAGCCTAATAGACCCAAATCTACTAGCTTGGCTATGTCTCATGTGAGTTTTGGCTAACTGTAAATCATTGCCTGTGTAAGTCTGATAAACTCAACTGGAAGGATGGCTTGGCTAGTAGCATGATAAACCCATCTCTTGGCTTGGCCGTGACTCGTATAAACTTTGGCTATGTGTAAATCACTACCTGTGTAAGCCTAATAAACCCTATTGCATTGGCTTGGCTGAGTTTTATTGTATCCTTGGCTATGGGGAAAGTCTGCTAGTGTTCCTTATTCCTTGGGGAAATCGTGCCCAGCTCGAGGGTGGCAATGTTACTAAGAGATTGATGAGTACACTCGCCTATGGCTAGGAGGAACGTTGCAGTGACATAGCTGGTTGCAAGACAAGCTTCTGATAAAGTTAAGTATCTCTTGTGTTTCAATCCTTGCAACTATACTTGTTTATAAATTAAAATGAAATGATGAATGCTTGAATGAAATGTGTTGTGTTTCTGCTGTATATTTCATGAATGATGCATCTATGAGTGTAATTACTTCAATGAATTTTATAATACGTTATGAAGTTAGATCGGCTGGATTTGTGATGGTCTGGATGTTGGAAATCAGTTTTATACTTAGAAATTTTCATGAACAGATTGAATTTTTGCAGACTTTCCCTTCCGCAATTCCATCTCCACAACTTGCAGGATGTAGGTTGCGGGATGCAGAAATTTCGTTTGGTGAAATCTGCTTTCCACAATTTCCTTTCCACAACTTGTGGGATGCAGGATGCGGAAATGTTGTTTGGTGAAATCTGCTTTCCGCAATTCCCTTTCCGTAACTTGTGGGATGCAGGCTGCGAGATGTGGGACGCAGAAATGACTATCGTAAATTTTTATTTCCACAACTTTGATCTCCACACCGGCAATTCCGCATGTGGGATACGAGATGCAGAATGCAACATGCGGGGTGCAGGGTGCGAGAGTGAAATTATGATATGTTTATGATTCTGCAAGTGAAGCTCTCCGCACCGTTGATTTTCTATGGCATGATTCTCAGCCGTTGATTTGATTCTCGATGCGGAACAGACTATGACTATTGATTTCTCCTACGATTCTTCTCAGCCGTTTGATCTCTCTATGGTTGGGGAAGATGTAGATTTTATAAACGGTCTGGACCATAATGTTAGCAAGAGAAATTCTTGTTGTTGAAGATATTTAAAGAAAAATAGAATTAGGAATCATCATACGAATGCAGAATCAGAGATAGGTAACTTGGGATGGAAGAGTTGGGTCGCGTTCTCTCCTCCGAGGCGGGAGGGGACGTGACATGGCTTGTAGTAGGAAGTTTTTTTTCTTCATTAGAAAAATCATAATAATCCTTCCATATGGGCCCTCACTACTCATTTTTGTGCTCATAAGAAGAGGAACTAGGATTCATAGTAGATATCTTTTCTTCACCCCCCTTATCATTCATTTTAAATAATGCCATGACCCCATCCCCAACCTCTATTTTATGCGCATGATTAGAGGATTTTAACCTCTATTTCAGAAAATCAAATGAGGCAAAGCACAGGGGCAGGAAATTACCTTCCTCCAACTGAATGTCTTCTCCATGGGATGTAGAATTTGGAGGTAGAGGGGACTTTGGTTGTTTATCCTCTTCCTCTTCCACTAGCAGAGGAGGCTCTTGGCGTTCCTGTAGGTCCTTTGGGGAAGCTTGAGCTGTCTCAATATGCATGGGTCCTATGTCTTCTTGACTGCTTATGGGATGGGAGCTGTGATTCATCATGAATGGCTCCATCCACTTTTCCATGGCCTCCATCCTCTCATTTTCTTTGGCCTCTGGCATGCTAGAGGGAGAAAACTAAGAGGTCTTTTCGTTCCTTTTTCTTCCAATTTCTTCTCTCCCCTTCTCCTTCACAGCAGTCAGGTTCATTTCTACCTCTATTTTTTTAGCATATCTACCAGAGAGACTAACCTTATTTCACTAAGCCATAAGGTGAATTTGTTATCAAAGGCTTCAACGTACTAGAGTTGGGCAGCTTTAGGAGGAGGTTTGAGCTCAGGCGGGATAGCATTATATACTTTCATAAATATATTGGAGAACTCTTGGATAGATTCACTCTATTCCCTCCTGATGGAATAGAACTGAGACAAGCATCTCCTAGGGTCTTTCTTCTCTACCCATATTTCTTTGAAAGCATCCTCCAAAGCTTGATAACCATGGATGGATCTATCTGGAAGGTTGGTGAACTATCTCCTTGCCTATCCAACAAGGCTTTGGGTAAACAGTATGAACTTTATGTCTTCATAGTCCACTTCTTCTAGGTCAATCCAATATGTGAACCATCCCAAATGTTCCTTAGCTGAGTACCCCTTCTCACCGGAAAATTGTTTGAGTCTCTAGGCATACCCTTGGGGAAGGCCGTGAAGGATTGCAGGTAGAAGTATGGGAGTGAATCGTTTGGCCCTTGCTGGGGTTATGGCGGAGCTTTCGAGGGGGGATAGAGCTTCAAATGATGGAGGGCCTACAAATTTTGAATGGAGGGGAGGAAATGTTGTTGCAGAAGGGGGTCCCATGATCATAGAGTTTTATAATTCTCGTTTAGAGGAGGGCACATAATCAGCATCACCATCACGAGCCTCATAGATCTTGGATGAATGAATTTGGCCCCTGTCATATATACAGGGTGAAGGGTACTTTTTGGTATTCAAAGAGGGATATACAAGGGTGGGACGTTTAGGGTATTTCCCTGAGCATGACAGATATTGGAAAACCATTTTAACCAGCCCAGGGAAAGATAGGAAAAAATGTACCAGGAAGGAAAATACATCTTGGAGAAAGGCAACAGAGTACCTCATATTTCACCATGCCCTTCTAGGTTCTACTATATTGAGATCATTTTCCCCAGTGGAGTCACCATGGAACCTTTGAAAAATAGTTTAAGCTTCTGGGTGTTCAGGGTTCCTAGTGGAGTCACCTTCAAAGGCCTTGAGTGGAGTTTCCAGAGCATATGCAACCAATATTTTTCTAATACTGGCTGCTCAACCAGTTCATAGAGCTGAGCAATGTCATTTTTCCCAGGGATGATTTTCTCATTCGTTCCCTAGCAATGACACCAAGATGTTAGCACCCTGTAATTTTCCTATGGTTGTTATAGGAATTCACAGGGGTAACCATTTCAGCCAACCTTTAGACTGCATTCTAGCCAATGTAGTCATAGAGGGCTCTCTCTTGTCATGGTAACCTCCACAAACACATTTATCTTTAAACAAGCACGCAGAAGACTAGATTTCTGCTAGTAACATGGAGAGCTACAAAATAAAACTGGTTGAAAAGACAAACAAGATCAAAACCATTGGGTGATGGAGTCACAACTTGAAACATTCAAGGACATTACAATGTATAATGAAAAGGGTTTTCTCTTTAGAAATATGAGGCAAAGTAAGCATAGCATTTAGCAAAATATCCTTTAACCGACGATGAGAAGAAACGGAAAATCCCAACACTGTAAGGGACACCTATCGATTTGAGAATCCCTTGCAACACCTTTAGTGGAAAAATGACAAAGGAAAATTGTTGAAATAGAGAACCTATCGATGGATTAATTTAGTTAAAGCTATTATAGTCACATTACAAACACGATTTCTAATGCATGGAGCACTTAACAAAGAGCAAATTCTAGCATACTAATCTAAAAATGCATTAGCATAATAACGCACATGAAAATGGAATAAACAGAGAGAGCACACACTAAATACAAGCATTGTGATGAAACTCATAAACCCGGAGAAATATATTCATTAATTCTTCCCAAAAACTGTTGCATAACTACAAAGACCGATGTTGAGGACTCAAAAATGAAAATCAGTCCAACCTCTATCCTCCTCAAGGGAGGTTCTATTTATAATGTGGAATATCCCCAAGGATATGTCCCAAAATAGGGTATCAATTTGGTTACATAGTACGGGAATAACCCGGAATCATCATATCAAAATCCTAACAAACTACATTAGGTGGAAATTTTGCCTTGATTTTATTACTGAAATAGGCAATATGTTATGCCATGCACACTGGTTGGAATGACACTGCGACTTATGAATGCATTCTTTCTTTTCTTGACAGAGACGTATAGATGCCTAACTACTTTAAATCCTGTTGGAAAACACTCCCTTACCAAACCGGCCGAAATGTTTCTGTAACCCCTCCTGCTCCTTCCCTCCATGTTCACTTCGCGGTTAATGACTTGCTCTATCGGTTTTCTGATCTAGTGCGAAGTTCTATATTCTCTCTGTGTTTGACAATTCTATCCCTGGGAAACATATTTACTTACGAGGGCCAAGGTGAACCACCTTACTTTCGACCGTAACAGGATTCCGATGGCTTGTCATTCTTGTGCTTCTCTCCTCCATGGAGCAAGGCCTTCTTAACAGCACACCGTCTACATGAGTTCGTCGCCTCCTAGAAAAAGATAGCAAGAGGGATTCATAGGAGTGATGATGGAGATGCTAGATCCACCCTTCTCCCATCCGAGCATTCACTTCGACTGGCTGCTTCTAGCGATGGCTCCTACATACTGCGACCATGGATAAAATGACCACGTTCGAAGGCCTTAACCGGACGCCCATTTGGTTGGAGACCCCAGGCATCACTTTCAATGGGTTGTTGTGTTTTTCTAGGACAACATCGTCCTCACCAGCCTCAGAAGTTCATTCTAATGTGATGAACATCCTTCTATTGTTTTCACTAGTGCTGGAGGAATATTCTAATGAGATGAACATCTCTACCCCAATGGTTGTAACAACTACAACACAATGGCCCAGATATATTTTGAGTCCCCCGTCGCGCTCAGTAGTCAGAAGGATGTAATGAACCATATACACCTTATACGGGAAGGTCATTGCAAGCCTAGTAGCAGGGTCCTCAGGCTTCCACAGGAATGACACTTTGTCGCCCTTATTCTCCATCAATATTTGCTCAATTTGTTTTTCTGGCAAAGTCTGGATGATGGTGTTATAAAGAGCATGGATGTTGGATATTGGTAAGGTTCCATCAACCCCTCTTACGTGCCATTGTCAATCATTATGATGACACTCAAATAGTCACATGGGCCTTCGCTTGGAATTCCTACATGGAAACTGTTGTTCAGGAATAAACACCCTTGTAACCTAGGGTCTAGGGTTACCAACTTACTTCTAAAACTTGCAAACAATTAGATTTAGTTAAATGCAGAAAGGAAATAGGAAGAAATATTGGCCTCACCCAATTACCTACAGTTGATCCAAGCTTTATATTCTTCCGCTCTGTTTCTCTCCAAAGCTTTCAGGGATGCACCTCCTTCACCTACAAAGAGCAAATTCTCCAAGTACAATCTTATACATGTATATATAACAGGTTAGATAAACAACATATATAGTGCTTAATCAAATATATTCATCAAACCCTAATACATGAAAGAGACTCAACACAATGTTGGAAGAAGAATTCTCTTTATTAACAATCAGTGAATGAGATAACTGTGCAACCCAAATCCTGAGACAAGGACTCATATGCAACCAAAGGGCTCTGAGTTCTACTGCTCCAAGACTTCTGAAGATATACCACCAGCATAACTTTTCTCTCCAAAATTCATTCCTTCATACCCTCCCCAAGGTCTCTATTTATACTTGGAGAAATAGAGTAGTTTCGAAGGTTGAGGAGGTTGAGATAGTTGAGATGGTTAATGATTAGGGCTCAACTAATCTCCATTAATCGTTATTTATATTTTTTAAGGTCAAATGGAGGTGTACATGACTATTAATATAAGCAACCCACGTATGACACACGAGTCTCTTAAAGGAATTCCACGTACAGATCTGTATGCGGGTTGTAATGGAGATAGTCACGTACAGTATGTGAGTTGTCAACGAGGATAGTCGCGTATGTACGTGAGTTTCAATGGAGATAGTCATGCATGCCAATCCATACTTAGAAAAATAATGTAGCAAGCTATTTGAAGGGTAAATGCATCTCATGTCATGCCCATCTATAGTGTTTTGGCAAACTTCAATCCTAAAATGTCCTTATGTGTACAAACATAATGAATTGTCAGCACTCGAATGGAGAAGTGCCATTTGGGTTGATAACAGATGCACCTAATGTGTGAGGTCAGAGGGAAGCGATGGCTGAAATACATTATAATCATTATCTTTGGAGAACTCAGAAGTCTAAAGGATTAGAGGTAGTACCTGAAACAAATACATAATAATGTCATATACAAAGTCATATCTGAGGATGCTATGTTCAATATACTGGAACACTAGCTCCTTTACAATATTTGAGTACATCATACAGTACGGGTACATGACCACGTATATTACAAAGGTGGATTGAAGCCACAATATATAATAATGATGAGTCTTCAAAGATCTGGAAGCCATGTAAGTAACCACAACATAATCTTGCACAACTTAGTCCATGAATGTGAAACTAAGGTCTTCATAAACAATCCCAAAGAACCAGTACAATCCAAGCCATGTGAATAGATGTTATTGAAGCCGAACATGGAGCGGATTCAACAGATTTTCAATCAATAGGTGATAATCAACAATTGAAGCAAAGGAATTCACCAATAATGAAAGTGAATCCTGAGGTACAATCGTCAAAACTATAGGTCTTCGTCATCAGGAAGTGCTGATGTGGAACCATACTATGATAAGGAAGGCAATAGATCCTCCAACGGATCACAAGAGTGACTAGGAACTGGGTAAAGGAAGGGAGACACAAGTAGTAATAGATACGACAATGATGGAATCAGGATATAGATCAGACATAGGGTTAAGTCCTTGAACAGTGAGCATGACACAGAGATGACCCTGGGCATCTTTTTAACTTTACAGATAGAACAACTAAACTTATCTATCATGTAGGAGACATGATCAGATTCCCCAGGTAGAACTAACAAGAGGAGGAGTAAGAAACTCAAAGTAATAGCTGAACTAAAAGTGAACACTGAGACATGAGTATCGAAAAAAATAGAGAGTGCTTTGTTCAAGGATGGCATGCTGCCACTAACTAAGAACCAAAAGAAAACTTCTTCCTTACCTTCCCTATTAAATTTTAACGAGTCCAAGAAAGTCAACTCGGATCTCTCTTCATTTTTTGACAAGCTTGAAGAGAAGAGGGAATAATGCTTGATAGTGTCACTGATTCGTGGATTTTATGAGCCCGAACTAGTACATGCTCACTCGGTATTTTCATATTTAGAGAGTCTGGAAATTCCAAAGAAGATTCCAGGGGGGTCCTTTTTCATCCAATTTAGTCTCCTGAGGCTGGGAAAGTATAAAACATACCACAGAAGAACTCTCTTAACTTCCGTAGAAGAAAAGGTGAACCTTTTGCGTACTTAGTCAGGGAGGTCTGAAAAAGTTTAAATTACCACCTACCCAATGCTCCTTCGAGAGCAGCATATAGTTTGAGTTTTACGAGTGTGAAGGAAAGAAAGATCACTCGGAAAGATCCATTTGAGTACAAGAAATGGGGCTTACAAAAATAAACCCGATTCTTTATTCTTGGTTTTTAACGAGCATGACAAAGACACAAAGTACACTGGGAATATTTTTCATGTTTAGGTCCAAAGCACAAAAAAGAGAAAATTGAGCTTATACCGAGTGTTCCTTTTCTGTAAATTTAGTCCCTCAGGTTCGGAAAAGTGATATACCTATACCTGAGAATACTCTTCTCAATTCCAAATAAAAGAGAGTGATCCTTTCTCATATTATTCCACATGGTCCGAGAAAGAGATAACCTACCACCAATGTGGATGCCCATTCACGTATTCTTAATGAGCTTGAATGGACAAGTTTACTCGGAAGTCAAGTCTATTTTAAGGAGTTAGACCTGGGCCTAAAGAAACTCCGTAAGGGCGGGAATCCTATAAAGGGATAGCTTGTAAAAAGAGACAAAATGAGGCTCAATTTGGTGTGAAAAAATAGCTAAAAAGATTCCCCTAAACCAATGACAGCTGCAGTATGAGTATCAAAAGACAATAAATAGGTTCTAAATGAGGATACTCATAGGAGGAAGGTCCTATCCACGGAAGAACAATGGTAAAGGCAAGGAACTAATGGTTAAAAGTGACCATAGTCCGTGGTCAAATGTTAATGCTAGGTTTAAGATGGAGTAGTTATAAATGTAGAATGCATGTGAAACAATGAAAAACCATCCTATATGAGCAAAAACACCTTAAAAATGATTACGAACCTGTCACATGGAAAAGAAAATATGGTATTAGTTTTACAAATTATGAACTATAGGGAAAAAACCCACTTAGAAATAAATTTTCTATAAATAGTTCAAAACATAAATAAAAACTCACCATTTGGATTCTTAACCGTAGAAGACAAGTTTATACCTCTACCTTTAATTGCTCGGTGTGGACAATCCGGTGGACCATTTCCAAAACCGCAAGTGTCAGGTAAGACTACACTCCATGCTCTTTCATTTGATCCAAGCATTTGTCAAAATTGAGCCCTAATTTCATGTTTTTAGACGCCTTTAAAACAACAACGTTGTGTACGCGGGTTTGGTATAGTAAAAGTCACGTACATGCATTCTGTACATGGGATGTCCGAAGGACAGTCGCATACAGTACATGACCTGCCTTAAAAGACAGTTGCGTACGCTGCGTGAGGTGAAAAAAAGAGTATGTAGGGTCAAAATTTCAACATTTTATATGAAACTAAAGGTTCGTAATTGCTTGGTTATTAGGTTGAAATATGGTGCTTGAGTGGAGGGAGCAAGAACATGAAGACATGGATCAAGAAGCTCTTCAAGATGTGCCCACAGTGCATATTTTACATCAAAGTGGGTTATTGAAGTTTTTCTATACCTTACCCATGTGGGCCAATGTCCACCTTTTAGAGTTCTTGATAAATTATTGGGATTATGACTTGGGCATGTTTGACCTTCAAGGTGAGTCTTTGGAGATTACTTCTAAGGATGTCTATTTCATTGCTAGTTTATCACAACAGGGAGCTCCAGTGAACTTGGAAGGCACCGTCAAAGGCGGTGACCCTCTAAGTGTACAAAACTATATTGATATATACTACGTGCCAGGCACACAAAAGCGGGGTAGTTGCATCCCTATTGTTCACATACGCGTACAGTGAGGGTTGCAGGGTCATCATTACTCCACCTTGCAACTCGAAACCAGATGAGACTAACAGTAGATTGTATGCAAGGAGCCCTATATGACTGGTGCTTGGGAGTGATCCCGATTATGAGAAAATATCTCTCTGACTGCAAAAGAGGCAGGAGGAAAAATTTTGGGTATTCCAACATACTAGTAGCCTTCTTCTTTGAGAGAGTGTCGAGATTGAGTCTTGTAGTGCCACTACCAGTTCGTTCTCCTCATCAGCCTAGGATAAGCAGTTGGGGAGATATTTTCCTCCACCAGGGAGGTGGTGGATCGGTGCAGAGTGTTTATGATGATAACTTCTACTTTTGATGGGAGTGACAGCTGCCAGATTTGGAGTAGTTTCCATATACTGGAATGGATTTTCGTGGTGATGCTGACCTCGTCCTCCTTCTAGGAGCAACATGGGAAGAGTTAGGTAATTTTTATTTTCAAAATTTTAAAATTTTTATGAATTTTAAATTAGAGATATATACATATATATAAGAGTTCTAATCCTTTTAACATGTCAAAATGCAGATATTGGACTAGTCCACCCGGAAGGGAATCCATGTATGTATGTATGTCCTGTCTTGAGGGAAGACCAAGGCTTGATTAGGGTTCTCGAGGGGAAGTTGGTCATGCTTACCCAGAGAGTACCTACTTTACAGATTGAGCACATCCCAACCATCATGCAGGAGTTCATGGTTGGTGTACCACCTATCTGGATATGCCTTTTGAGGTGGATACCCAGAGCAGTACTGGTATACATATATGTTTTTGAGGCTGCTGAAGCCAAAGAGGCTAAAGAAGCCAGAGTACAGGGTGACCGGGGGGACCAGGGTGGTCAAGCTTAGACTTAGGGGCATTTTGATGGACTTAGATCCATATTTTGTATATTTTTTGTATATTATATAGTTATGACAAGATCTAATGATTAGAGACTCAACCTATCTATATAGACAGATATTCACACACACACACATATATATATATATATATATTTGTCGGTTTATTTACAAATGTTTTTTATGTGTTTGTTGTATACTTTTTATGTAAGATGTGTTAAATTCCAATCCAAGATGTAATTAGCGTATGCATCAGTTAATGAATTTTGATTCCTTGGAATATGAGTGAATGTAATGGAATTAAAACTTCTTTCCAATAACCTAACTTGCATACACTGATGCAATAGAATAGGGTTTCACACCTAATAAGCCCGATTGAGCTGGGAAACCACCAGTTGAGAGTCCAATCGAACTTCCAGCTGAGTGATACCATGTGACAAAGCATCCCATAGAATCTCAATGACAAGCTTATATTCATCCACATTATTGGAAGCAGGACCTAAGCAAGCGCCTCCTGAGGGAACTAACTATCTTGAGGGTGACTAAATGACCCATGCAGCCGAAGCTAAATTACAAGTGTGGCGATTGGCGCCATCAGCGAAACCTATGAACCTCTCGGAAGACATCTAAAACAACCAGCAGATGGTATAAAAAACACAAACTGAAAAACTATTGTACATAAAAATACATACAAGAAAATACAAGAAAAAGTGTTAAGCCTAAGCATAGTACTTTTTTAGGTAGAGCACATTTCTAGGCTCAGCTAGCTTATTCCCATCGAAATCTATCAATTCATATGTGCCTTTATTTAACACTTTTGACACGAGATAAGGTCCTAACCACATAGACCTGAACTTTCCTGCCCCTAGGGGTTCTTTGTCTTGGTCCCAGAGCAAAACAAGTTCTCCCTCAGAGAAAATTCGAGGCTTGACCGATTTATCATATTGGCTTTTGACCCTATTTTTAGGAGCTTGGTTTGCTATCAACACATCTCTACATTGTTCATCAAGGTGTTCTAAATGTAATAGACGTTCTTCAAGCTTATATGTATCAGGTAACACATGAATAGCAATTCTTAAAGACAGGATTTGACATTCAATAGGGGTAACAGCTTCCACTCCATGGATGAGTTGGAAAGGTGAAAACCCTGTAGCAGTTTTTACATTAGTTCGATATGCCCAAAGTGCAGGATATAACATGATATGCCATTTGGAACGGGCTGCATTAATAGTATGTTTGAGGATAGTATTCAAAGTTTTATTAATAGCCTCGACCTGACCATTTTCTTGAGGATAGAACGAAGATGAATGTTCTTTTCTAAATCCTAGCATAGTGGTCAGTTCAGTCATCATGCTATTTTGAAAATGACTGCCATGGTCAGTGACAATCACCTTGGGTATACCGAATCGTGCTATCATTTGATTGAACATGAAAAAATCTGCAGTTTCCCCGTCAGCTTTAAAGGTGGGCATTGTCAATGCCCATTTCGTAAAATAGTCCACAGTGATAATGATATATTTGTGCCCCCAGCCGAGGCTAGGTTACATGTCACGTAATCGATCCCCCTCTTCATGAAGGGACCCACTGAGATGACAGAGAATAACGGAGCAGGATGTGACCGCATTTTTCTGGTATAAAGCTGACAAGGGTGACAGTGCTTCACTACTTCCACATAATATTTAAAGATTGTGGGCCATAAATAACCGGCACGTAATATATTTTGGTCTGTTGCTAACCCAGATAAATGACCCCCACATGCTCCACTATGGGCATCATTCAGGACAATCTTCGCTTCCTCGTGGGTAAGACATCGACACAAAATAGAATCTATGCCTCTACGGTATAAAGTATCTCCTATGATGAGGTAGTTCTTGGCATGTAGACGTAATTTACGTCGTTATTCCCGCAAGAAAGCTACAGGATACTTCAAATTCTGGAGATAGATAAGTATATCTCCATACCAAGGATCAGAGGTGGAAATAAAAAAAAATGTGCTCATCTGGGAATGAGTCTTCTTTAATAGCTACATCTTTATCTACTGGAAATTCTACAATAAGCTCAGCAACAACTAAGGATTTGGCGGATTTGGCGGATTGAAAATCCAAGTCAAATTCTTGGAGAATGACTATCCATTTGTTGAATTTGCCTCCAACTATTCATTGGGACCAAACATATTGAAAAGGTTTAACATCTGCCACTACCATTGTAGTCCTTAGTAAGATGTAGTGACGTAACCTCTGAATAGCATAAATAGCTGCTAAGGCCAACTTTTCGACGTGGGAGTACCTAAGTTCAGGTCCGGCTAAATAACGGCTAAGATAGTAAATGACATGCTCTTGGAGCTTATCATCCTCTTGGACTAGGACTACGCCTATGGTCGACTCAGACGCAGCCAGATATAACATAAATTCCCTAAAGTAATCTGGTGGACGCAATAATGGTGCCAACAACAAAGCTTTTTTCAATGCCTCGAATGCGAGTTGTGCAATTTCATCCCATACAAATGGGGTGTCCTATTTTAGCAGGCACATGAAACCCTTAGTAATCTTGGCATAGTTTACAATGAAATGTCGAATAAAATTGGACTTTCCCTGCAAGCTTTGAAGCTTCCTGATAGAACGAGGAGGAGGCGGATTTAATGGCCTCAACTTTTAACGGATCCACCTGAATGCCTCTGTTAGAAACAATGAATCCAAGCAGTCTCCTTGACTCAACACAGAACACAGACTTGTGGGGATTCAAGTGAATTTTATAGTATCTGCATTGTTCAAATATCAAATGCAAGTGATCTGGATGGTCAATCCTCTTACGAGAATGTGCAAGCAGCTCATCAAGGTAGGTTTTGACAATGGCTTTAATATCATGAAAGGAAAAATTCATTGCCCGCTGAAAGGTAGCCCCAGCATTTTTCAATCCAAAGGGAATTTTCTTGTATGCGACGGTACCTTAAGGACAAATGAAATCAATTTTATCTTGGTGTTCCAGTTTTATTTGAATTTGATTATATCCGGAAAAACCATCCATAAACGAAAAAACTTCACTTTCCACGCAAGCATCAATAATTTGGTCTATAAATGGCATGGGATAGTTGTCCTTAGGATAGGCTTTGTTTAAATCTCTAAATTTAGTACAGACGCGTATGGTCCCTTGCTTCTTATCAACGAGAACGGGGTTGGATACCCATTCCGTCAAAGCTATGGGATAAATAAAATCGGCTTTCAGCAGTTTTACCACTTCAGCCTTTACTACTGCCACTTTACGCAGGTTAACAGGTCTCAACTTTCACCGAACAGGTTTAGCGTCAGGGTATGTTCGGATCTCGTGCTCGATTATACATGGATCAATGCCTGACATCTCCTCATATGACCAGGAAAAAACATCATGGAATTCCTTAAACAAGGAAGTATAAATCGCAATCTCCTAAAGAGAGAAGTTTGCGTGGATATGTATATTTTCCACAACGTCAGGATTTACAAAGATGTTGATAGGGATGGTAGTAGAAATATTTTCCATATTCCCCTCAGCAAACATTCCTTCCCTTGGTAAGGCATTAACTGGCATATCAACATCGTCTACCAGTATCACATGAAACTCTTGATTCTCTATCCTGCTTAACTCTGGAAGATAATAGGATCCATGGGGAATATCTTCACAGATCTTATCTCGTCCGCACATGGCTTCCAGAATGGCTTCATCAAAAGGTAAAACCATATCTAAACAATCTGTAGAATGCAAATATTTTTCTGCCCAAGAAGGCAAATAGACTTCTTCCAGTTCCTCTGAGACTGTGAGGGGGACCAGAATGGGATCAACAGTGGTTTGGGTGAAAGCTTGATAAGCCACTTCCATCACCGATAAGGGCACTTCAGGTTCATGGTGGGAAGGGAGAACCCAAGGGTCAGTCCTATCAACAACTGTTGCTATGGACTTCCCCACACTAGTAGAATCTATATAATTAATTATAGTTGGAAGATCAATTGTGCCCATCAATTATGCATACATTTCAGCTCCTAAGCTCTCTGCAACAGGTTTTTCCTGATCAACCAATGGTACAGTGGACTCATTAGATTCCATGCGGCATTTTTGAGTAAAATTGAGTTGGTCAACAATAACCAACTTCCCTTCGTGTGGAAACACTACCACCCGAAAGACGGCCAATGCAATAGTAGACATGGCATAAGTACAGCTTCTTCCCAAGAGAAAATTATAGTCCAAAGGTGCATCAATCACATCCACCTCAACAGACACCGCTTTCCCTGCCATCTTAATTTCAAAATTCGGTAGGATACCATGCGAATGAAATGACCTTCCGTCGAAAGCAGTAAGCAAGGTGTTTGACGGGACGAGGTTTGGGGATCCAAGAGCTTTCCAACATGACAAGGACATAACACATGTAGAAGCACCCTCATCGACAATTTCCCTTCCAATGGTCTTTCCACCATGGATGACATCTATCGATAAGGATACATGGTAATCTAGGTGAATTTTGACATCAGACAAGTGAAATTTCGCCATGAGACTCGATGGCTCCATACTGCCTAAGGCTGCTAAGAGTGCATCCCGCTGGGCAGGACAACTCTATAACACCTCTAAAGCCGACATTGCACAAGGTGTCTAGGCTAAGTCTTCAACTACGGAGTAGTTGGATGCAACCCTAGCATTAGGATTATGCAACGTCTTCTTAAAGACACTTTTTGGTATCTTGGGCATAATTTCGGCAGGTTTCTCGATCGTGAGAGGGTTAGAAGCTTCATTTATGTACTTACCCTTATTCGAGGTCTCTTTTTCATATTTCTTATTCCTAGTCTGTATTAAAGTTTGAGATCGAACCATGTTGATATAATTGGGGTCAGGGGCATTTGGGGTGCCCCCTGCTGCATTTGAAGCTGAAGCTGAATTATGCCCCTGGGGAAAAGGATCCTTCAGGACAGCCGGTTGTTGAGCTTTTAACAACTTCTAAGCTTGTTCCATAAGGGGACAAAGATGGGTGAGGTGATATTCATGGCACAATTTACATGGGAATTTCACCTTCTTCTTTTCTTTCTTGCCCCCATCAGCATTATTTACAGGTTTCTGCTTGTTTTGATTTCCCTCCCTTTTATTTCCTCTCTTCTTTTCCCCATCGAGCTGTTGATTTCCCTTCTGAGAGGTTTGTGCAAAAACACTTGCATTTTGGGGTGAGGGGGAAGCCTTTGCTGCCTCTACCATAGAATGTTTGATGGACAGCTGATGGAGCTGTTTGGCCAAAGATTCTTTAGTGGGTGAATTCACAGAACCAACCACACCATCGGTATGGGGTCCGGGCTTAGGTTTCTCTGCATCATGTGTTGGCCTCAGTGCCTCAGGGATAATCTCATATAAGATCCTAGAATGAGAATAAATCAAATCAAGTTCCTGGGCCCTAAGGATAGCTTCTTCCTTGTTCGTCACTCCTGTAGTAGATATGTCCTTAGATATATAAGGCAATAGGAATTTAAGGAAGCATTCTAGTAAGAACTCAGGAGGAATAATGGCTTTAATAAGGCTCTTCTACCTCCTCCACTCTTGGATGTGATCTGAGATATGGGTGGCCTTGTTCTGTCAAAAGGTAGACAACAGGTCCATTCCAAAATCAAATCGGACAAGAAACTGGAAGTGACTAAGGAAAGCATTAGCCAAGTCCCAAAAACTACTGAACGCAACATAAGGCAACTCAATGTACCATTTTGCCGCAGTACTCGTTAAGGTTATTTGGAACAGCCTCAACCAAACTGAATCTTCATTCAGTGAGTTTGAAGAGCACCATAAATGAAAAGTGCTAGCATGAGCCCCGGGATCTTCACCAACTTTGCCTTCAAATTTTGGGATTTCCAAGGGCAACTTGGTAGGTACAAGCGGCTAGGAGGGATCATGCATCACTGGGTCATTCATCAGTTTAGAAAAATCTAGCAAGTTTAGTGTTGCCAGGAAAGGAAACTTAGGTCTAACCGAAGCACTAAAAGTACTAGTTTGGGGATTAGAGGGACCTGCCCCTCTGTTCCCATATGTGAAGGTGGGGTTTCCCCCTGGTGCCGGTTGTGAAGTGGATGGGTTGCTTTGAAAAGGGTTCAATCTGTAAGCCACAGGATTGTTTGTGTAAGGTGCAGTATAAGAGGTTCTGGCTGCCCCAGTTGAAACTGGGGTTTGAAATACAAGA
The DNA here is from genome assembly GCA_001517045.1 of Pseudotsuga menziesii. Taxonomy (NCBI): domain Eukaryota; kingdom Viridiplantae; phylum Streptophyta; class Pinopsida; order Pinales; family Pinaceae; genus Pseudotsuga; species Pseudotsuga menziesii. The sequence continues at coordinate 309,375 of LPNX010837112.1, forward strand.
GCAGGTATCCCTCTGCTAAAAAGCGAAAAGGGAGAGCTCGTGAACGGAGTAGAAACTGGGGTTTGGAAACCTTGACCATAATGGTTAGTGTTTCCAAACTGTACCCCTACATAATAGGGTGTGGGGCTTACGTATGGAGTGCATGGGAGAATGTGCCCCCATTCTAAGGAAATCCTTGGACAAAATCTGAGGATCCTGTCGGACCACTCTTGGCAGTATGTGCGAAGGAGGTAGGTACAGTAGGTACACTAGGAATCCCAGTGACCATTCCACCAGAAGAACCTGCTAGACTTGTGGGAGCCGGTGGTTAAACCACTCGGCTCGCTAGAGTTAAGGGCATAGTGGGTATGTTTGTTCTAGGGGTACTAATCGGGGGAGGTAGCACCTCTTCAGTTGGATCGGCTGAGGTGAAGGTAAAAGAACTTTCTCCTACAGTAGACATTATGCTGACCACAGGGACACCAATCACGGGTGGATCAAAAGGATGAACCCGAACGATCACTAGATCATTTAAATCACTTAGAGGTGTATTAAAATTCCTTACAAACTCGTTAGCCTGGAAGTATCCTATCTCAACTGTGTTTAAATTAAGATGGCTTTCCCTAAACTATTCTATGCAAATCAAAAGCAAAAGTTTCTAATGTTTTCTTTTCACTTTTCAAATTCCTCAAAAACTACTATGCACCTAAATGCACAATTCTTGAGTATGCTTGAATAAATTAACTGTATAAAGTACACAAAATGAAGCAAAGCAGATTCATAAAACTAAAGATCAACCACCTAAGGAAGACTTGGAAACCTAGCTTGTGAAGACACAATGAATGGAAATCACTGAAATCAAACAAAGGCAAGTGACAAACCAACCCTATCCAAAGATAGAAAAGTATAAAATGGTGTCTAGAACCCTGATCACTGATTTAGACAACCAACACTCGAACCTCTCACCCAATAGGAAAATCCACTTCAAGTTGTTAACAGAAAGACAATACAAACAATAAAAACTCAAGGGCTTACTAGGAAGCACAAAGTATGGCTAACAGGGTCATCAAACTTATAGTGCAATGTTAAAATTAAATACTACTAAGCAAAACAAAATCCACAAATGGACAGGGACAAGCAAACCCTAACCCAAAAATTTTGTTGCTCAGGCTTGTACACGACTGTGTATAAGAGCAACCCGCATACTGTACGTGACTGTGCAATAGAGCAACCTGCATACACAGACCTCTGTACGCGATTGTGTAGCACAGCAACCCGCGTACAGGAGTTAAATTTTCAAAAAAGAGAAAAATTACAAAGGTCTTCAAACACCACTGCAAGTATGAACCAAGACAAGACACCACACACTAAATCAAAGCAAAGACTAGGCATAGATCTACAGATTTAACCCACAGCAGTATGGGCTTCCCAGCGGAGTCACCAGTTCTGTTGTTCAGGAATAAACACCCTTATAACCTAAGGCCTGGGGTTACCAACTTACTTCTAAAACTTGCATACAATTAGCTTTAGTTAAATGCAGAAAGGAAATAGGAAGAAATATTGGACTCACCCGATTACCAATGGTTGATCCAAGCTTTATCTTCTTCCACTCTGTTTCTCTCCAAATCTTTCATGGATGCACCTCCTTCACCTGCAAAGAGAAAATTCTCCAAGTACAATCTTATACATGTATATATAACAAGTTAGATAAACAACATATATAGTGCTTAATCAAATATATTCATCAAACCCTAATACATGAAAGAGACTCAACAGAATGTTGGAAGAATAATTCTCTTTATTAACAATCAGTGAATGAGATAAGTGTACAACCCAATGCCTGAGACAAGGACTCCTCTGCAACCAAAAGACTCTGAGTTCTTCTACTCCAAGACTTCTGAAGATATACCACTAGCATAACTTTGCTCTCCAAAATTCATTCCTTCATGCCCTCCCCAAGGCCTCTATTTATAATTGGAGAAATAGAGTAGTTTCAAAGGTTGAGGAGGTTGAGACAGTTGAGATGGTTAATGATTAGGGCTCAACTAATCTCCATTAATCGTGATTTATATTTTTTAATGTCGAATGGAGGTGTATGTGACTATTAATATAAGAAACCCTCATATGACACGCGAGTCTCTTAAAGGAAACCCGCGTACAGATATGTACGCAGGTTGTAATGGACATAGTCGCGTATAGTACGTGAGTTGTCAATGAGGATAGTCATGTATGTACGCGAGTTTCAATGGAGATAGTCGCGTACGCCAATCCATACTTATGAAAATAATGTAGCAAGCTGGTTGAAGGGTAAATGCATCTCATGTCATGCCCATCTATAGCATTTTGGAAAAATTCAATCCTAAAATGTCCTTTTGTGTAACAACATAATGAATTATCGGCACTCGAATGGAGAAGTGCCATTTGGGTTGATAACAAAAACGTCACCTATGTCGGCTCCGCTATTGCGATCCAATGGCCTCATTTGCAGAAATGACCTTTAGCTTTGCTCGTAATCATCCTTGGGAGATCTTCATTGTAGTCGGACTTGACATCTGTCACCTCACTACTCCGTCGGCCTGTCTGGAATTTTCATGCCTCGCTCCCTTTCGGTACAACACATACATTTGAATGCGTTATCTTCCAATTAATCATTTTGGCACTTGTCCTTATTATGCATGTCAAACCGCGGATCTCAAAGGCCTAGGATATAGTTAATGCCTCCTATACCACCTTTCTCATCCTTTCTCAAGCAACCTTTACCTTCCAGCTAAGTGGCCCCTACCCCCTTTCGAGATTCATCCACCGATTAACCTCCACGCATGTATCTAACACAATGCAGATCGAGGTCATCTGTTAATCACCTCATTGGATTCTCGCTGTCGAAGGTGAATTTCGCTACCCAATTTTGCATTTCCTCCTTCCATTATCCATCACAAATCTTCTTGATGCAACCTCAATCAAGACTGTCGATCATAACCTTGTCCGATCGCCATCGTTCAAGCATGCAGGGCCTTCCTCCATTTCATGGACACCCTCTTCCTTATATGTTGTGCAAGTTGGAGTGGTAGAAAATTTCTTAGCTGTAGATCTGGTCTTCCTTAATTGTGATTGTCAGGTGAACAAGATGAATATTGGATTTCGTCCACCCTCGTAGCTAAATTCTTTGAGTTCCTTTTTCGTCATGAAATCATCAACCTCTGCCGCTTTGCACTACCTATCCCTGCAGTGGTCCCCCTCGAGGTCGTCAAGCTTGGAAAATTTTTGACTACACCCCCCTCCTTCCAGCCATTCATCACAGATCGCATGAGTGCTAACACATAATTTTCATGAATATTTTCAAAATCTTTTTCACCCTTCAATTTTTCTTTACAATTTGAAACCTGAATGCTCTCTTCAGTGTTTCCATGTTTAAAAGATTCAAAATTGTTGATAATGTTATCTGTCACCATTTTTCTATGATCTAAGAACTCACTTTCAGACACTAATAAAGAACCTCTAATTTATTTTTCCATGCTTTTCGTTTTCTGACCAAACTGCTTTTCACTCATGGTCTGCTCTGAAATAATGCCTGTATCTGGTGATTGTATCCTAATTTCTTCGAGGTAAGAAGAAAAATTCAAAATATTGTCTACATCATTATGAATATTGCTTTCACTCTCTGATGACCTTTTCAAATCTCTCTTTGTTGTCTTCAATTTTGGCTCAGTTATTAAAGATACTGCACTAGAAACATCAGACCTCAAATGGTTCTCAAAATGGCTTGTAGGCAGTGCATCAGCAACCTCAGACCTCAAATGGTCTTCAAAATATATTGTAGGCTTCTTTATCTTTAGTATGGACATGATATTGCCAGATTTAGACGTTGAAAATGAACTGTGCTTTTTAAGCCCAACCTGAACTGAATTGAACATCTTCTCATCTTTCTTATCAGACAATATCAAGGATGTAGTAGGCCTTTTTTGATTCTCACCTACCCCATGTGTCTTTTGCTAGTTTTCCTGCCTATGTACTTCCCTCTTAATATCATGTTTCTTGGAAAAAGTCTCATAATGCATTTGATTAGATGTATCTTTTTTAATTTTCGACATTTCCTCTGACTCATTAATTACTTCTTGGATTTTATCATTTTTTGTAAACTGTACTTTCTCTACAGAATCCTTTAAGCTTTCATCAATACATGATCTAGATGTCCCATCATCAATCTCTAGCATAAAGTCCTCTTTCTTTGTACCTTTATCTCTGGCATAAACTGTACTTTCTCTATGGAATCCTTTAATCTTTCATCAATACATGATCTAGATTTGTTGAAGCCTAAATAAGTAAAATAGCATACCGTCTCCCCAGTACTAAATGCAGTAGGTGCTCGCATAGTTAATTATTATTGTCTATCAAAGAGTCATGTTACCTTTCTTTCCCAACTAGGCTCCTCTACATTTATACAGAAGACATGGTTCACCTAATTAAAGTAGCACCAAAAAATATTGTTGGTGTCTTGTGGATTCATATCACACTATGCATCAATAAGCATCATAGAAAAAATGTAAACTTGGTATTGGCCATAGCTAAGATCTTACAAAATCTACAAAAGGGACCATAGCAAGGTAAAATCCTCCTCTATGATGTCAGAGTAAAAAATATGCCTGTTTGGATATATGATTTATTCATGTACCTTCAGAAATTCACTTTGTACATAGTCCTTGTACCCTAAGGTACTATTCAACAACTGAGTTCCTATTTCCAATGTAGGAATAGTGAGTAGGTAATTATTGCAGAGAGAGACCACCTCCACTCAATTGTTAATTCACTTCTAGTTGTTTTCGTCCCATCAATTATGAGATAGAAATCTATCCATACCATAGAGCAAGAGAAATCTCTAGAGCTACATTCAGAGTCCCGCAGTCCATAGTTACTGATCGCGGATCACATTTCCGCAATCAAATGATGGAGGAACTAAGTGCCAAGCTAGGCTTTTTCCATGAAAACTCTACACCATATTATCCACAAGCTAATGGTTAGGTAGAAGCCATTAACAAAGTTTTGAAAACTATGCTTCGTTGGATGGTTGGAAACCATAAATCCAACTAGCACCACATCCTTTTCTTCTCTCTTTGGGATTACAGGACTTCAGTGACAACAGCTACTGGTTTCACACCTTTCCATCTTGTCTATGGACTCGAAGTTGTCTTACCAATTCAATGTCAGATTCCATCCTTGAAACTTGTTGTCGAACTTCTCCTAGACACTTCCATAGAGGAAGAGAGATTTTTGTACCTGAACAACCTTGATGAAACTAGGAGAGATGTTTCCTTGGCTAATGAGGCACATAAGAAATGCGTCAAGGCGTAGTATGATAAATCTGTCCAACCTCGTGCCTTTAATGAGGGTGACCTAGTTTTGACTTATGATCAGAGATATGACAAACTAGGGAAAGGAAAGTTCGAGTCCATGTGGTACGGTCCTTTCGTTATTTCTAAATTTTTAGAGAAAGGGGCCAATGAGCTCGTAGACTACGATGGAATCCCTTTAGGGAAACCTCGCAATGGGTTGTACCTGAAGAGGTACTATTCCTAGATCTCTCTTGGATAGTATCTTGTTATATGTATATTGCTTGAAATTCAATGTGCTTTGAGTATTTTCAATATGGTTTTGAGTTTAGTGTCTGTATCTATTTATACCATGTTTTGGTCATGCAAAGAAGATGGCCTTCTACGGCTTCACTGATGGTGTTTGCCCCCACACCCTAAATCTTGCCTCATCTGCTTGGGTTCTCTATTCCCCAGCTTATGATTTGGTCAGTTCAAGAGCGATTTTTATTGGTCCCGCTACAAACAACATCACCGAGTATCGAGCAGTCATAGGTCTTCTGAGTGAAGCTGCCTCCCAAGATGTTCACAATTTAGTAGTCTTGATGGACTCACAACTCATCGTTTGTCACCTAAACCATCTCTATACCATTAGGAACCCTATGCTTCTTTGCCTCTTCTGGAGGTTACGCTTGTTATAAAGGTCATTTAAAAATATCACCTATAGGCATATCCCTAGGGAACATAATGTAGTTGCTGACTCATTAGCTAATTACATCCTAGATTAGCGTATTTCCCATTCATGACATGAAAATCAAACATGGTTCATTGTAAATAAACAATTAAATACACATAAAACTCATGTAAAATACATTCACCATTTGAGACGTATAAACACCAGGTAAAAGTCTATATATATATATATATATGAACATGTTTTACAAAAAAAAGGTCACGAGACCTCATCTGAAGCATGTAGGATTTCAGGCAAAAATCACCATAAAAAATCCTGAAGCTATGAGCTTTCAGTGGATACATCATGCATACATTGTCTAGTGATGCTCGTGGTAGCACATCACTGCCTAGGCTACTCTACGTAGCAGTATGGTAAACCGACCTGGTACTCCCGCTATAGATATCTCATACCTCAGAGGGAGGTCGTCAATGGAAGCATCAGGGATGTCTAGGGTCAACCTCTCCATGTTTTCCTCTAACTCCTCAGTCACATCATCACCCTATGGTACGAAATGGGCTCTAGATCATCTATCCAATGGGGAAGCTCCCCCAGGTCGTGCTACTCTGATGTCTGCATGAAAATATTCAAGTCTCGTTACTTAACATAAAAAATATAAAACATCAAAAGCATAAAAACACTTTTTCCACTTTAGGGTTTTTTGCTTCTTACCGATGTCACCCCACTATCCACCAGGTGGGAGCGGTAGGTCAGGGTCTCTGCTAAATTCTGTACCCACATATGCATAATCCTCCACCATGAGGATTTGATCTCTCAACCATCAAAAGAATGGGTCATAGAACTTTACCTTCCCCCTTCTCGCTCTAGTACGGGCCATAATCCGGACCCACCTCTGCCTACGAGGGTCCCGCGCTCTCAGCTCTATAAATACCACCCAGGGTATCATCTGTGGCACCTGCTCGAAGAAGAAGCAGGATAGAATGGAATTGAAACTGAACTGCTTCAGTTCCCCCTGCCGACACTTGGTCAGCTAATCCTTGAATATCGAAAGCAGGGCTTCCGCCCAGTTAAATACTGTAGGTGCCATGGCCTTTATGGAATAGATCATATGTGCTCTAGAAGCCAGGTGGACTCCTTGGATTCCCACCACTCTCTGCATGGTAAAAAATACAGTCCGTAGAGGTCCATCCATCACTGCTTTTATGGGGGTTTTCTTCCCCGATGTCCTTGTCCTAGGGATACAGTGACGATTTATCAACTCCTGTGTAGTGATGTCCCCTCTGCGGGAACTAGTCAGCGAGATGGGAGCACCCTGTCTCGAAAGGCCAGTCAGGAAGTAGATATCCTATACCTCAACTGTCAAAATGTGAGCACCAACCTCGAAATTTTGTTGCTCTGAATTCCACATCCGGAGTATATGCTCTAGCAATCGCTCATGCAATACCATACTGGGTGTCCGAAAGAATTTCAAGAGTCCACAATCTCTCAATGCGGCTATGCAACCCACATTTCGCTCGACGAAGGCGTCTTCATTATCATGATGTCTCTCTTTCCATATGACCATTTTTTATCAGCAAGAACCTACCAAAAACAATCAAAAGACCCATTAGAATCATTCTTAATCATTCAAATCAAATCAAATGATCTAGTTTTTCTTGTGTGACAATTTTTTCTTCTTCACGGCTAGCATCACCTGTGCCCCATTGAAAACAGGTGGTGGCACTACCTGTACGCTTTATTTTCGGTGCAGTTCTAGCGAGGTACCATGTATCCCGCAAGGGATAAGAGCGGTACCTGCTTCCATGATTTTAGGGCTTGCCATACAAGCTCAAAACACCATTAAAAGTCAAAATTGAAGACATAAGATGGAAGAGTAAGGTCTAGGCTGTTACCTGGAACTGACGGCGCTCGAATCCGACGGTGGAAGCTCCCAATATCAGCAACTAAAAATATGACTAGCAAAGTGCTCCAAATGCTCTCCACTATGGGTAAATAGTAAAATGTTTTGATTTTTCACTATTTACATGACTTTTATACACATTTTTGGGTTTAAGCTGCTATAGTTTTGGTTTAAAATCACTTATTACTCAAAATATATCAGTCGTAATCCCTTAATGTTGGTTATTGGCGCATTTAACACTTGTTTTTGAGTCGTTGTAGGATAGAAGAGCTGTAGCAGTAAAGTTTTGGGAGTTCATTTTTAACTTTTTTGTACTGCCATAAAACGAAAAAATTCATTGAGCGTTTATTGTGACACTTTGGTCATGCTCTCAAAACTTAGCATCAAAGGTTTGAGACCATTTCTGATTCTTTTCAGGCTCATAAAATCTCTCATTATGAAAAGAGACCTAATGGAGTCTTCTTTAAACTCTTTTCAGGATCCTAAAATACGAAAAGATGGTCGAGTGATCTTGTCTTCTTCACGCTCGTTAAAGCATTTGAAGAGTTATCTCTCTGATGGTAGGTTATCTCTTTTTTGGTTCAGATAGACTATTTACAAAAAAGGAACACTCCAGCCAATCATCAATCATGACTGGAAGAGTTCTCTAAGGTATTATTTTATACTTTTTTGAGCCTTAGGGACTAAATCATACGAAAAAGGACCCTTTGGAGTCTTCTCCTGTGTTCGTTCAGACTCTCTAAACATGAACGATACCAAGTTTTCTTTCATTGGACTCGTTAAATTAAACATTGAGAGACCCTTTTTCAGGAACGAACCCCTCCTCTCTCAGGTTCGTAAAACATATGAGTTTGAACTTGTCTTCGGATGAGCTGTATCGAGTTTTTGTTACCCTCTTTGAACTCATAAAACCAAAAATAGGCACTCATCACCCATGATGGGGGAAATGGGAAGGGAATCATTTTGTAAATAAATGGTAGTAGTTTGTCGTTACCTTTGAACATGGCACTTGTCTGCATATCATTTCAATCAATTGGGTATTCAGCTGATGTCTATGACGATCCACTTTCATGAGTCATGTCACTCCTTTGAGTCTTTCAAAAGAATACATTGTCCACTATCGCACTGTGTGTTTGTCCCATTTAGTCATGCTGCCAAGTCTCTTGTCGTGTCACCCGATGTTCAAAGGGAAGTTGAAGAAGTTTACCTCTGTGGTCAAAACAGTCTCGGTGTCAGTACTTTTGAGTCAGTCTTATGGTTACTACATTCACATAATTCCAGAACTATGTTCTAAGTTTCATGTCATCGATGTGGGACTCATCATGGCCCTCCTTCGACGAGACTATTCCCGTCAACATCAGCTCATCATCTGGGAAACAGTCTTAGAAAAAAAAACTTATTACCTTGAGATCTGTATGCCTTAATGACAGATTCTCTTGCTCTCGACATAGGTTCACATCATCGACCTTTAATCGATAGAATCAACTGGTTGTTCGACATGAGGACATTTATTCACACTTAGTAGATTGTACTAGGGTACCTTGGGAATCATTGACATCAATGGTGATATCCCTCACACTTGTTAACGGTTCACATCATTGGTTGGTAATCAAGTGGTTTCTACCCTGTTCGACTTCAGATCATTGTAATCACATGGATAAAATCATACTTTGTTGAAGATGAGACGAAGACCCTGGGTATTTGGTTAGCGCTCATTGCTTTCCCCAGGTTGCGATGGAGTTTTGTATATCTAGCATGGATCCACATTTGTATGGTCATGGCTATGCTCAAATTTGCATCTGTATGACATAGATCTACGTTGTATGTCTGGTAGCTATGTCCAAGTTTGATTCCTCTATCACATGGATCAACGCTATATTCTAGTAGCCATGCTTGTTTATTCCTCTCATGGATCTGCCTTGTATTGGTCCGCAGCCATGAGTTGGTTACATGTATCTATGAGTAAAAAATATTGATGTACTATAGATGCCTACTTGATGGCATGCTCTGATCGAGCTGACATTTTCACATCGAAGTGACAACTTGTTCTCTCAAATCTCTCACTCATCGTATCTCTCTAAGCCTCATGCTTTGGGGGGCATTCTGTTATACCCAAATCCTATCACAATCATGTGATAAGACCCTTAACTTACATGTTTTCCCTTAATCCCAACACTTAGAGTGGAAACCTTCTCTGTTTGTCAATTCTACATGAAAAAAATCAGCACTGTGCTTTCCCTATGGCCCATGAGCGGTACCTTGCTTAGCATCGCCTGTATCCTATTTTCCATAAGCGGTGCCACCACCTATGGTCTTTGGTCCATAATATTTTTTCATCTAAACTGCTCTATCATAAGAGAAGAAAAGTAGTACCCTAGGTAAAATGGGAAAAAGAGAAGTTTCTCGAGGCTTCTGGATCATGAGCCTCGTGTCCTCCCTTATTACCTTGAGATCTGTATGCCTTAATGACAGATTATCTTGCTCTCAACATAGGCTCACATCATAGACCTTTGATCGATAGAATCAACTAGGTGTTCGACATGAGGACATTTATTCACACTTAGTAGATTGTACTATGGTACCTTGGGAATCATTGACATCAATGGCGATCTCCCTCGCACTTGTTACGGTTCACATTATTAGCCGGTAATCAAGTGGTTTCTACCCGGTTCGACTTCATATCATTGTAATCACATGGATAGAATCACACTTTGTTGAAGACGAGACAAAGACCTTGGGTATTTGGTTAGCGCTCATTGCTTTCCCCAGGTTGCGATGGAGTTTTGTATATCTAGCATGGATCCACATTTGTATGGTCATGGCTATGCTCAAATTTGCATCTGTATGACATAGATCTACATTGCATGTCTGGTAGATATGTCCAAGTTTGATTCCTCTATCACATGGATCTATGCTATATTCTGGTAGCCATGCTTGTTTATTCCTCTCATGGATCTGCCTTGTATTGGTCTGCAGCCATGAGTTGGTTACATGTGTCTATGAGTAAAAAATATTGATGTACTATATATGCCTACTTGATGACATGCTCCGATCGAGCTAACATTTTCACATCGAAGTGACAACTTGTTCTCTCAAATCTCTCGCTCATCGTATCCCTTTAAGCCTCATGCTTTGGGGGGCATTCTATTATACCCAAATCCTATCACAATCATGTGATAAGACCCTTAACTTACATGTTTGCCCTTAATCCCAACACTTAGAGTGGAAACCTTCTCTGTTTGTCAATTCTACATGAAAAAACTCAGCACTGCGCTTTCCCTGTGGCCCATGAGCGGTACCTTGCTTAGCATCGCCTGTATCCTATTTTCCATAAGCGGTGTCACCACCTATGGTCTTTGGTCCATAATATTTTTTCATCTAAACCGCTCTGTCATAAGAGAAGAAAAGCGGTACCCTAGGTAAAATGGGAAAAAGAGAAGTTTCTCGAGGCTTTAAGATCATGAGCCTCGTGTCCTCCCTTATCCTTATCATTGTGGTTCAGTTGAGCTAGAGATCCCCCATCATAGGATCTTAGAGATACCTCACCAACAATTCCCTCAACTATTCATATCCATTGAACCTTATAAATACAAGCTCATGTCCATAGTTGAGGGTGAGAACTATAGAGGTATTGTTATGCTCTTGGATTGACCACTTAGCCTAAGTCATTGGAGAGCATAGAGAGCAAAGTTGGAGCTTAGGGGGATGAATTGTTTCATGGAGATTCGTGTCTACACTAAGGCATTGGTTGTAAGCTTCTCCATACATCTTTAATGCAAAGCTGATTTCTGTCCCACATTACTGTTGTTTTGATTTCACATGTACATGTTGTTAGATTCCTTAGTCACTAACATGGATAAGTAGATGATTTTCGGTAGCTTTGATGTGTTTGCATGTTTGATCTATTTGCAGGTACATAGGTTCACTATCGAAGCAACATTCCAGGTGTCTACGACATTCATGGAAGGTCTTCATCCTTTGTCGTTCACTCATTTGTTCTGGATCTGAACCATTCAGACCAGAGGAACAACTTCTATCTGCAGAAGGTGAAATATTCCTAATTACAATTGGACAACATCATATAGTGCTTCATAGGGACCAAGAGAGGATGACTCAACAACTTATTTTCCCTTGGTACTATAACCATTCATGGAAATCATGTTCACGGTCGCTACTTCCAAACTAGGAGCGGCAGAAGGAAACACTCACATAAGGATTGAATCCTTCATCATACCTACCCCAATCGACTGATAAGGAGGAGGGGACTGACCTAGCATAGGGATGTTATTTGCGGTGGGAGTAGTAACATCTGGTGAACAAAAGTCAATTTGATTTATAGTTAGAAAATTTCCCAAATGAGGAAATTGGAGAGTTCAAAATACTGAAGAAGCGATGGAAGTCATGGCATAGAACTAGTTTCTCCCCAATATGATATGTAATCTAAAAGGGCATCAACTACTTCCACCTAAATGGAAACCGTTTTTCCCTCAAGTTCAATTGAAAGGGATGGTAATAGACCCTGAGGCTGGAAACCTCGTCCATCAAAATATTTTAACATCGTAGGAGAGTTTGTAAGCTTAGGAGAACCAATGGCTCACCAACAGCCTATAGACAAGACTGAGGTTAAATCTCCTTCATCCAGAACGGTCTGATGGACCTTTCTCACAACTACTCTAGAGGCGATTTGAAATGCGAGTTGGTGAGGTAATCTGGATTTATAGTTCTCTACATTGAAATGAATCTAGTTGGTGTTATCTTGTTCTAATTCCCTCAAATCCATAAGCAGGTTTTTACGCTATGTTAGACAACTTTGGAGTACCTCAAGGGTAGACATCATGTAAGGTGCCTGAGATAAATATTCAACAACATTATAGAATTGTGCAGCTTGGGCATTGGGATTGAGAAAATCCTTCCTGAGGGTAGCCTTAAGTGGTCATAAAATTAAATCAAGATTAGGTTTTTTGATCACGAGAGGGCCATTAGAGGAAGATGGAGGAGAACTAGTAGAAGGAACTTTCTCGAAAGAACGATTTTCATCCTTCTTCTCTACTGGCTTGTCATATGAATGACTACAAGTATTTAAATTGATGGTATCTGAGGACATCATTCTGATTTCTTCTATGGAACTAGAGGTTCCTTGATTAGACATGTGGTCTATAAATTGTTGCTAACATGGAAAGGGATTGGTCAGAACCGCGGGTGTGGGATTACTTTTCAGGAATTTACTAATCTCTTCACGACAAGGGCACTCCTTTGTGAAGTGATCACCCCCACATAACAAGCAAGGGTACTTAGATTTTATCTTCCCTTTATCATTCTCCGTGGCCGTAATATTGGTATTCTCATGTTGGTTTCCAGGTTTTTTAGTTTTACATTTTCCTTTTTTCTTATTGTCGGGTGTTTGTGTAATTTGAATAGCATTTACCTTGGTGGAAACCATAGGAGTTGAAGGAGTAGTAGCAGAATCATTAGGTTTCTTGGCAGTTTTGGCTGCTGACGAGGACCGGATTGAACCAACCACCCCATCAATAGGAGTCTCTACAGGTGGCTTGGCAGGGTCCATGCTAGGACGAGGAGCTTGAGGGATTAAGTCATACAAAGTTTCAGATTGGGAATATAGAAAATCCATATACTGAGCATGACTAATACCCTGCTCTTCCGTAACAGCACCACCCATGGCCACATCTCGGGTAATGGGAGACAATAGGGATTTCGTGAACCAATCAACTAATAGTTGGTTTGGGATGGCGGCTTTAATAAGCCATCTCCACCGTCTCCCCTCATGGATATAGTCCGATATGTGTGTGGAGGTATTTTGATGGAGTGAGGTCAAAAGGTCCGTACCCATTTCATAATGAATGGGTAGCTGAAAGTATGTGAGAAAAACAATTACCAATGAGCTAAAATCCACAAATGAATGTTGTGAAAGTTCAATATACCACTTTGCGGCCGTACCGGTAAAATTTTGCTGGAAGAGCCTCAAACGAATCGATTCATCCATCGAGGAGTCCGAAGAACACAATATATGAAAAGTCATGACATGATTTTTGGGATCATCTCCCCACTTCCCATCAAACTTTGGAATGTCTGATGGCAACTTAACTAGAATAGCAGGCTAGGAAGGGTTGTGCTGAATGGGATCATTTATCAACTTGGACAAATCAGGCAAGTCCAAAGTTTCTAGGAACAAAATTTATCGATTAGGTTCGACATATTGGTAGTATTGATAAGGCATGTGTGTACCAGTAGGACCATAAGCTGACTGATATATTAGCTATTGAGTTGGTTGATGGGCATATGACCCTCCTAAAGAGCCTCCCGAAGGGGGCAGGACTCCAGGAGGAGGGCCACCTAGAGGTGGTAGGCCTCCAGGTGGTGGGCCTCCAAGTGGTGGTGGACCTCTAGGTAGTGGTATGCCAAATCGTGGTCCCCCAGAAGGTGGATCCCTAGGTGGTGGACCCCGAGAAGGAGGGTCTCCAGGTGATGGTCCCCTCGAAGGTGGGCCTCTAAGTGGTGGGCCTCCAGGTGGTGGTCCTCCGTAAGGTGGACCTCCACTAGGTGGGCCTCCACCTAGTGGACCTCCAAAGGGTGGGCCACCATAAGGTGGCTCTCCGACACCTATAATAGTAAGAATAGGCATTCCTCTCATTGTTGGCATATAGGACCAATTAGGTTTCCCCCATGGTGTAAATGTGTTTCCAGGGTAAGGGACCCCAGGATACGTAGTTCCTATAGATGTAGGTTGATAATTCGTATTTTCTATAGGTAATTGATTTGTTGGGTAACCATAACCCCAAGAATACGGTTTGACTACAAGTTGTCCCCCTAAGGGTTGGACTGAACTCAATGGAGGGTTTACCATATTGGTAAGGGTAGGAGGAACAACCACTGTGGGTTTTCCTACAGCAGAAGTCTATGTAGTACTAGTAGAAACTCCACTAACAGATAACATAGGTCGCATCAAGGGTTGCCCCCCATCGTTGGAATGTACTGACACCATTTGTGCTGAGGATTTCCCTCCATCTATAGAGGTTATGGGAGGACTAGAAATATACCTAGGATTTAAAATTGTAGGGTTGGAGGTTTGACCTGGATTATGAGGAGACATACTATGAGGTGGGACATCATCAATAGGAGCCAAAGTCTCGGAAAGTGAGCGATATTCAAAATTCCATGGATCTGATAAACGGGGTAAAAGAGTCAACATAGCTTCTTTGTGAGGTATAGGGGTAGCCATAACTCTTTCCATCCTCTCTCGAAAACTACGAGCGCGATCAAGAGATGCTTTAATTCTCCTATATGCATCCTCACCTAGAGGAGGGTTCTCAAAAGAGGGTCTACTAACCCCAAATTTGAAAATGGATTGACCCATAGAATTTCTCCAAAAGGGAGCATCAAGTCCATACTCAGTTTCATCAGGACCATCGATACGACCTTCCATCGAAGAATGAAAAGAAGTGTCAGCCATAGGAGGCTGTTGGACCAAGGGATTAATATAAGAAGTGAAATGATCTCTTCTTTCTACAACTGGGCTACCTTCCACATGGGAGTCAGTTGTAGCTCCTTGATATGTGGATTCCATTGGGCCTTCCCATGTTGCAGGTGGAAATTCGCGTGGTAAGCCCTGGTTTCTTCTATATCATCTCAACTGAAACTCAGCCAGATTGTAAAAAAACACTAAACCTAACCTAGGGTTTCAAAACTAGGGAAATCACACAAAACTTCTCCTACACAAACTATAGGCCACAAGCAAACTTAAGTGACAAGATGGGTTGAATAAGTCAGTTCCTTACATGGATTTTCAATTTTTTGCAACTCGCGATATACCATAGGTTCCAATAGTAAAACGCGACAATGAGGATCAATCGCCCTCACCTTAACACTCGACTGCCTAGACGACACGTGCGTAGTAATCTCCCATAGTGATGTTCTCGATGTACTGCACCAACAAGATGGGAAAAAGGGATTTTCTTAGATGGTCTCAGGAATCCTAGAAGGGCCTCCCGATATACGCAAGGTACATGGGAGTTCAAATCTGTAGTAGTGTTGTCTAATGCACAATCGTTCACAAGGGGCCTTCTGATATACAATTGAGTACGTGAAGTACCTTTCGATATAGCTCAAGGGTACGTGAAAGGTTGTTATATATACCAATGGTACATGGAAGAACCGTGCAGGTCTCGGGTTGCAGTGTAGAAAATAAATGACATCTCCTACATTTTACGACACCAGAACACGTCTCTAACCTATCACCCAAGTTACTAAATTTTTTAACCTATAGCTACCGTTAATTTTAAGTTGAACGGTTAGGTGAATACATGGAGTTATGACATAAATGTAAAACCATGCAATTGTGATATGCAAATTCTTTCACTTTTCCTTTCAAATCATTCCTACTTATAGGAAGGAGATAGTATTTCTTTTTTCCAATTTCGTTTCAAAACCAAAAACTTTCCCAAGCAGTCTAACTCAAAAAACACTTTCCGAGAATACAAAATAAGCAAGATGCTTCTAAACTAATCTTTGAAAGCAAGAAAATAGGGAGAGATATCGTTTCTAAAAAGAAATACAAAGAACACTCAAAGGCATACTAAATATTTGTGGAAATTGAACCCAAGAGAGAACAATTACACTCACAAAATTGCTAATCAAACATGCAAAATTAACACCAAAGGAGACTGAAATTGTAGCATAACACTAATCTGTATTGAGTAAGTGTATAATAGACAAAATTATGAAGTAATAGGCTGCTGTAATATATAATTACATGAGATATTCAAATGCATAAAGATTCCATTCGAAATAGTCAAAAAGCAGGCTTACCAAAACTAGTCAAATCCCCCATAGGTGCATAAAGCAGTTTCCAAATCTAGGTAGATGCTCACGAATTGAATAATTCAAGTGGGAAAGCTAAAGAGGGATGGAAAGAAAAATCATACATGCTTTTATTTGGAGAAAAGGAGGGAGGATGATGTGGGAAAAAAACAAGGCAGTTACAACTAGTCTAGCTTTTCCTTTGCCTTAAATCAGAAATAAAACAAGGCAGCTTTACAGAAAAAGAAAATATGCACTTTGGAGAATATGGAATAAAGTATACATGCTAAAATGGGTTTATAGGATGTTTCCCAAGTGCTCCATGACTCAGTTTTAGCATGTGTTGACTTCTAGGACATGTAGAAGGCAACTAGCATAGAGTGGAATCTAGGAAACTAGGTAATAAGACAAAAATGATTAAATTAATGTCTAAGGTAGGTAACTATGGGTTGATTATTCTAACACCCCCCCCCCCCATTAAGCTTGAATTTATGAGTAAATATCAAAAAAATATATTGTCTAGCAACAAGGCTTAGTCACCCTTTACACACTGCTTGTCCATACAACCAAGGAAATAGGAAAAAACCCAATGGGAAAATCCTCCCTTAAACATGGACAGGAAAACAAAATTTGGAAATATTGTCACCAATCATGCTTCACAGCATGATCAGCAATCTCCACCAGTGATTTGAGATTGCTGAATGTCTTCTCACAAAAAACTTTGGTGAAGATGTCTACTACTTGTTCTGAAGATGCACAGAAGAGTATATGAATGGTACCATCATGTACAAGTTGTCTGATGTAGTGCATATGGATCTCAATGTGCTTGGTTCGCTGTCTCTGAATTGGATCATTGCAAATTCGAATGGTGCTCCGATTATCATAGTATATAATAGTTGAAAACTTTGATTTGAAGCCACATTCTCCAAGTATTCCCTGCAACCACAAACATTGAGTTGCTGCATTTACATCTCCTCTATACTCTGCTTTTGTAGATGAGAGTGCTATGGCACTCTGCTTCTTACTTGACCAACTGATTGGTCCTTCTGCAAGCATGAACACATATCCTGATGTAGACTTTCGATCTACGTTGTCACCTGCCCAATCACTGTTAGTAAACCCAATCAAATCAAGATCATATTTTGCTTTGTAGAAGATCCCATGGGTTATTGTTCCTTGAAAAAAGTTTAGGATCCTTTTGGATGCTCTCCAATGGATCTCATTAGGCCGATCCATGTATATTGAAGCCACACTAACTGTATAAGATATATCAGGTCGAGTGTGTGTAAGATAAAGCAAACACCTAATCAACTGCCTATACAGTGTATTATTTACCATAGGAGAAGAACTTGCTTCTTCAAACTTAACTCCTGAAAGGAAGGGAGTCTTGCTTGGCTTGCAATATTTCATGTTGAACTTTTTTAGCAAATCTAAAGCATACTTGGATTGATGTACTTTGATTACATGTTGGTATTGAGCAATTTCGAGACCCAAGAATTGGCTCAACAATCCCAAATTTGTCATAGAAAATGCATGGTTCATTGCATCCTTCAAGGAGGAAATCTCTTTCTTTGAACTTCTTGTAATCAGAAGTTCATCCACATACAAGAAAACAATCATCAAATAACCATGAATCGGCTTCAAATAGACATTAGGATTAAACTTGCATCGAACAAAACTCAGTGATAGAAAAAAGCCATCAATCTTGGCATACCAAGCCCTGGGGGCTTGCTTGAGCCCATACAATGATTTCTTTAACCTGCAAACTAAAGATGGATTAGAAACAAACCCTTTAGGTTGCTGCATGTAAATATCCTCAGTGAGATCTCCATTTAGGAAAGCACACTCCACATCCATGTGATGTACCTCCCACTGCTTCGAAGTTGCAATGGCTAAAGCTAGCCTTATGGAGTCCATATTTGCCACCGGTGCAAAGGTTTCATTGTAGTCAATACCGTGTACTTGTGAGTATCCCTTGGCTACCAATATTTCCTTATATTTCAAAGGTGAACCATCAACAGCAAACTTAGTCTTGAAAACCCACTTACATTGAATTAGCTTCCTCCCTGGGGGGAGATCAACCAGTTCCCAAGTGTTGTTCTTATGGAGCGAGCTGAACTCTTCTTTCATGGTTGTTTGCCATATTGGATCATTTGCTACATCTTCATATGTCTGTGGATCTGATTCAACCATCAGATATCACTTCTCAGCAAATAGAGGATCTTTCACACAAAGGGCACTCTCAAATTAAGATCTAGTCCTCCTAGTATCATTAGGATTTCGAGCTAGTTCCCTACATATTTACAATACTAAATGAACTCAGACTTGACATACTCACCACCATTTTCAGGTCTGAAGATCTTGATTTTCCTCCCAAACTGGTTTTCAACCAAGGCTTTAAAG
Organism: Pseudotsuga menziesii; assembly: GCA_001517045.1. Taxonomy (NCBI): domain Eukaryota; kingdom Viridiplantae; phylum Streptophyta; class Pinopsida; order Pinales; family Pinaceae; genus Pseudotsuga; species Pseudotsuga menziesii. Next base: position 328,468 of record LPNX010837112.1, read on the forward strand.
ACTTTGAAGAGATAAAAAACTTCATACTTATGCTTTAGGAAGTGAACCCAACAATACCTGGAAAAGTCATCTATAAAAGTGAGTGCATATTTGTCTTGACTCGTGGACATATGAGGAAATGGACCAGCAATGTCACTATGGATCAACTCAAGAGGTGCAGAGATTCTATCATGACTAGCTCTCTCATATTTGTGCTCTTGGTGTTTTCCTAGGATACAACCTTGACAGACTCCCTTAGAAAACTTGATCTTTGGTAACCCTATGACCATATTGTTTTCACTCAAATCAGAAATATACTTGTAGTTAATATGGCCAAATATTTCATGGCAAAGCTTGCTTGTCTCATTAGCATGAATCAAAATATTAGAGGGGTTTGAGTAGGGTATCAAATGGGAAAACATGTATACGTTTGAAGTGTGATCAACAACACCTTTTGCTATGACTTTACCATTCGAAATCTTAGTGATTTCAACATCATCAGGGGAGAAGATGACCTTCTTTGGAGACCCAGTGTGAGTCATCTGATACACTGACAAGAGATTAGAGGCAAGAACTGGAACATACAACACATTATTGAACTTACCATGGTCAAGATCAATCCTTCCCTTCCCCAAACTATCAGTGAGAGAGTCATCTCCCAAAACTATTAGTGGACCTTTCGACATGTCAAGAGAGGAGAATGCCTCTTTTGTCGAAATCATATGTCTAGAAGCTCTAGAGTCTATGATGAAGCTAGGAGAGCTTGATGTGCCAGCAACCAAGGCATGTACTCTCTCTCTCTCTCTCCTCTAAATTTGATCCTCCTTCCCTCTTTTTTGAGCAATCAGGAAGGGAGATATTATTCTTCTCCAGGAGTTGGGCCAACATGTCAATTTGATTCTTCATACAAGAGCTCTTAGGATGATATCCCTTACTGCAGTATGCGCACTTGCTCATTTCTCCTTTTTTCTTCTTCTTCTAGGAGTTCTTCTTGAAACCTTGGGGCTCCTCTTAAGACGTAGACTTGTCTCTATTTTGCTCAGGTGGATTTTTAGCTTTTTTATTGCTTTTTGAATCCACCCTTGAATCTCCAGCAACCAAAGCTTGGTCTTTGGAAGGTTTGATGGTGCCCATCATCACCAACTTATCTTGTTCCTATGTGATGGATTCCATGAACTCTGCAAGCTTAGGCATCTTCCAGGCTCGAGCTGTCAACTTGGTGGCATGGAAGGTCGAAACAAACATTGAATAGTCAGGGCCAAGCTTAGCGAGTATGGACAAAACTAGTTGCTCTTCCTTCTTTTCTATCCCACACTGTTTCAACTACAAAACAAGGGCCTTAAACTTGGAAAAGTAGAGTTGCAATGATTTGAAGCTACTGGGACTCAAGGAGATCAGCTCATTCTCGATTTGATGTCCTCTCATCTCATCTATCTTTCCAAAAATCTCTACAAGCTTCTCCCACACTTCATTAGGTGATGTCAATCCATCAAGATGGAAGAGGAGGTCTCTTGAAATGCTCAGACACAAAAGACCATAGGCCTCATCCCTCCTGTTGTGCCATTTGATTTTCTCTGCAGCTACATTGGGATCTGCCCCAATAGCCATAATCACCCTGTAGAGACATTTCTCTCTCAACAGTATCTCCATCTCAGCTTCCCACTCAAAGAAATTGAATGGAGTCAAGATGATCTTCTGAGATTGATCCATAGCTCAGAAATTGTGCCCTTCAGTCAGCAGAATATGCTCCTAGTCAAGATGTCGAACCTGTAATAGCAATATGGAAGGATAGAAATCGATCTACAAAGGCTCTAATACCATGTGGAAATTGAACCCAAGAGATAGAATAATTACACTCGCAAAATTGCTAATCAAACATGCAAAATTAACACCAAAGGAGACTGAAATTGGAGCATAACACTAATCTGTATTGAGAAAGTGTATAATAGCCAACATTATGAAGTAATAGGCTGTTGTAATATATATTTACATGAGATATTCAAATGCATAAATATGCCATTCGAAATATTAAAAAAGAAGGCTTACCAAAACTAGTCAAATCGCCCATAGGTGCATAAAGCAGTTTCCAAATCTAGGTAGATGCTCATGAATTGGCTAAGTCAAGTGGGAAAGCTAAAGAGGGATGGAAAGACAACTCATACATGCTTTTATTTGGAGAAAAGGAGGGAGGATGATGTGGGAAAAAAACAAGGCAGTTACAACTAGTCTAGCTTTTCCTTTGCCTTAAATCAGATAAAAAAAAAAAAAAAAAAGGCAGCTTTACAAAAANTAATGGTGAGGAGCAGCGCGTGAGGAGCAACGCGTGAGGAGCTGGGCAAGCGAGCTAGGGCTCGTTCAGGCCTGCAGCACGAGCTGAGGCTCGGTGTGGGAGTATGGCAACGCCTGGGGGAGGGGAGGACGCCCCCCCCCATTCGATCTCGGATGAGGATGCCTTCCGTAGGCTTCTCCAAAGCAGGGGAAAGAAGATCTCGCCCCCGGTCATTCCTAAATTCATCAAGAAGCTAGATGAAATCCATGAAATTGCCCTACCTGAAGAAAAACCAATGAAAACTGCCTTGGCTCTGGCTAAGAGAGGCCTCGTGGGCCAATTCATGGGGTTATGGCCCTCTGCCAAGACCACAGATGACTGGATCCAGAGGAATTGGAAACCCAATCTGAAGCAAGGAGTAACCTGCTACCCCGTCGAGCGAGGGTTTTTCGTGTTTGAATTCATCTCAGAAGAAGACAGAGATTTAGTCTTCAGGAATGGTCCCTACTTCATGGGATCGCAAGGCCTCTATCTGAACAAGAATGATTAAATTAATGTCTAAGGTAGGTGACTATGGGTTGATTATTCTAACAATATTTTTTCAATTTTTCTTCAATAATGGAAAGATGTAACTTAAAACTACTAATATTTTTTCTTTTGATTGAGACAAGAATGTAAAAAGAAAGAAGAAAAATGGAGATCTAAAAGCTTATGAGGCTAGTCAAAGACCTAATAATTCGTCTTCAAACAGAATTATAACCAAATCTCAACAAAAAAAATTCTTTTTTAACAAGCAAAATAAGACTTTCATAAACTTAACGAAAAAATGAAAGCAAGAAACCAACCAGCAAGTCTTTCTTTTTAGTCATATCAAACAGTAAGAATGATATCTAACTCAGGTAGAGCTTTCAAGCACTCCTTTCGAAAGATAAAAACCAAGCATTCAATCAACGAAGATGATGAGCCTAACCTAGCTTTTGAATTGAACAAACAAGAATTTACCACACTTAGGTTTTGAATTTCAACTACTCAGATCTCTGCAAGCAAGCCCAAACATTCAAAACTGAAAGCACAAAACCAAAATAAATTTTGCAATGACAAGTCTTAAAAAATCCTACCCTGGCACCGCTTCCTGGGGGTCATTGACAAAGCGGTTTTGAGGCAGCATCGCTTCTTGATTGTTGAACACAAGTGGTGGCACCGCTTACTGATCATTGAACACAGGCGGTGGAACCTTTTATTGCCCACAGTCCATGCGTGGTGTCCTGTAGAAGTCAGAAAATCAAAGAATGGCGAAAAACAAAGTCAATTAGTGAAGTACTGGCATAAAAATCGTGAATTGACAGGAATATAAAGCACAAAAGGTAAGAAAAACTTAGATCTGAACAGATCTTATGATACCAAACCAAAATCTCACTATATCATCTAGTAGATCTGACTGATAAAAAATTGGAGCTTGGATTTCGAACAAGAGTTGAAGACCAAGGAATATCAGATGCACTAAAAGCTCTTCCCCAATGGAGTCGCTAGATTTGTTACTAGGAAAAATGCACCTCCTGCGTACATGAGTTGTTCCTCTAGTCTGAATGGTTCATATCTAGAACAAATAGTTCAGAACATAATTGGAAGACTTTCCCTAGAATGGGTGGAGATCTGGAATGAGTCTCTTTGATGGAATAATGTAGTTGTTTCATGTAATGATAGCTCTTCACGGATGTACCTTCAAGATCACATGAAAACCAGAAAACGAGATCAAAGAGCACCAGAATATGATCCACTATTCTATATCAATGACTAAGGAATCCGACAATAAAATACATGATAATGACACAACATACATTATGGGAAAGAAACCATTTTTGCATTAAAGATGAAGAAGAAGTTTACAACCTTTTCCTTAGTGTCGATATGCTCCTTCAAAATGCCGATATCTTGTCCCCAAAAGCTCCAACTTTCTCCCTCTATGCTCACCCTACTGGTTTAGGCCAGAATGTCAATTCAACAGCATAACTTTTCTCCCCCTCAACCATGGCTATGAGCCTGCTTTTATAAGCCTTGGGAGGATAGGTATGGTTGAGAAAATGGTGGGTGAGGTGGATAGGAGATCCCAAAAGGATGGATCTCGAGTCCAGGTGGTCCTCGGGTGTAGGGATAATGGTGCCACGAAGCCTTCCTTCGAGAAGCTTCATGAAAACCTCTCTTTTTACCTTTTTACCAAGGGCACCGCTTCTTGCTCACTTTGACAGAGCTGTGACAAGGCAGAACCACGCCTTGTACAAGAGGTAAAGGCGGTGACACTGCCTATTGTCAAAAGAGTAAAGGCATTGCTGAAGAAGGCACCGCCTATTGACTTAAAGGCAGGAGCGGTGCTGGATTTTCTTATGCAGGATTGATATTTGGGCCAGTGTTTTCACTTCACAATTTGGGATTCAGGGCAAATACTGATGTTTGGGACCTCATCACATGATGATGACGAGATTTATGTGTAACAAGGTATCATCCCTAGGATAGGGGAATTTGAGTTCCACCTGTCCCGATTCTTAGGGATGAGGTTCCATGAAGTCCAACTCCGAGAAACCTCTCGAAACTTCTCTTTTTTGCCTTCATAATTCGAGCACCGCACCTTTTATGAGAAAGACAAGTGGTGCTAGGGGGCCACCGCCTTTTATAAAAGACAGGAGGTGGTGGCACCTCTCCTTGTCAATTGGACAAGGTATGTTGTTGATGTGGGTACTGCTGGTTGCATAAGGAGAAAGTGTGGTGGTGGCTCATAGTAAGGAATTACTCTTTCTCACTCATTTTTAACTTTAGTCTTTGAGAAATTTTAGGCAACTTGAAGACTAAGGAAAGTGAATCATACTTTCAGGATCTGGAAAAGGGGGTGGAAATCCTTGCAGACTATGAAAGATTTCGAGGTTCCTAAGGCCGCGAGGAGCTTTCCTAGCTAACTTTTAGTTTCCAAGAAAATTCAGATATGCTTTGATTTAAATTGAATCTTTATTTAATTTAGAAGAATGATTTTACTAGTTTCAATAATCTTTTTATATGAGTATCAAGTAATCCTGTCTAAATGTTGCATGTAATCACTCCTTAATACATAAATACAATGTTTATTTTTTATATCAATTCATTCGGTTCATTTACTAGAAGTAATACTCTCGCAAAAGACTATATAATTTTCATTTGAGCAACACCTCACTAGTTATATTCATACGAGGGTTGAACACAATAAAAATAAGGGAAAATAAACCCTAGGATGGTTTGTGCGCTTAAACCCTAAAAATTAAAAAAGCTAACCAATATTAAGATAGTCTTTAACCAGAATATTACAATTACAGAGATTAAAAGTACGCAGTAAACATGAACAAGAGTTACGGTCATGTATATTTGTGTTAACGAGTAACCTACTTACCCGACCATTTGCACGGATCGGACGACCGGCAACGTTGGATGTGACCGCTCACGCGAGCCAGGTTGTCTGATCGGTGCAAATGGTCGGGTAAGTAGTGAAATCCTTTGTGTTAACAATGCATTATTTTAGCAATTAAACTCTTTAGTAACCAAGACAATAAAAAAAAACTACATGGAGTATAGTTAATCAGTAATCGTTAATCGTAATATATAGGTTAAACTAGCTTGTAGCCATTAAATTTAACGCATTTATGCACATAATAAATACAGTCCATATCACGGAAGGTGCTAGTAACAACCAAAATCCATTTAGGGATGGTAAATCAACTTATTTCTTTCCGAGAATATTGACACGGGATCGATGCCAACAGAGTACATTAAATATATTTTAAAACAGAGTAAAAGGGTAAGATGCCAACCTAATGGTTTCAATCCTGTGGTGATAAGGTGAATAACCAAAACCCAAGAAACAAATACAATATCCAAAGATGGTGGTGAGACACCAAAACTGTTCTGAAAACCCTTCCTTCTCCAAAAACTCACCTCGCCATCAGGGTAATAATAGGAAACTGAGATAAGGACTTACCTCAAATTTCTCTCTTCTACCTGTATCCAAACACCATACCAAATGGTCTCCTATACAAACCATAAATAAGGAGTTAAGCACAAACCAGTTTCATTATTGTTAAGGAAATTGAAATAATGAGAAAAGAAAAACGAAATTACCTCTTTGAGTTTGGAGGAACTATAAGTAGAAGCAAAAAATAGGATAGAGCACACATGCACTGGCTTTCCGAGCTCTAAAACCCAACCTTCCAAACTATAAAGACCGACTAAATAACCAAGTTTTGTGGGTAAAACCAAGGCTGCACGTATTGAACAATTGTCAGGTTGAGTGTGAGCAACCCTCTCCACTCGAAAAATTTTAGCGGGGTTGAGTTATGCTTATCCGTCCAAAGTAGATGTCGTGGTCGGGTCATGAACAATACAGCAGATTAGGAGCTCTCTCCCCTCTCGAATCTCGAGTTAAATCCAGATTGATGGAGACGAGTTGTATTCCACTAAACATTGAATGTTGAGTACATTGTAAGATGGACTTCATAATTGGCATGTGTATCAGCCAATGTGTAATAACGCATTAAATTTCAGTGATGGACCATAAACTAAATAACCAATAATAATGGAACCGAGACATTATCCTTGTCAATCATATGTTTGATGGTGGCGCCGCAGAAAATAAAATAACAAATTAGCTAACCAACTAAGTAAGTCAACTATCTTACCAAACTATTAAAACCTTGGAGGCCAAGTTTAATGGTCATACAAAAGAACTAGAGATTGTAAGGTTAAGGTGTTACCCTTTTCTATGAAGTATTAGAAAGAAACTAAATCAGTTAAATATTTATTATTATTCTCAGAGAAGAACTAAATCTGCGGTGGTGATTTTTTGTTCTCGACAGTTTCAGACCTCAAAGCATGTCTATCGTCAAGAAAGGCTTCCTTGGAATTCTTCACAAAGGTAAGCCAGCTCTTTTAATTTTTATTAATATTTGTTTATTAGGGTTTTGACATTATCGATAAAATTCGGTTTCAAAGTTTTTAATTTATTTATATTAACAATGTATTTTTTAGTTTTTCATTTTAATTATTTAGTTTATTTTAAGTTAAATAATTTTATGTAAAGTTTTCAAATTCATATTTTTAAGTTTATTAATTTGTTATGTTTTTAATTTAAAGTTTATTAGAGTTGTTTAGGTTAATAATTTTTATTAAATAGTGTGAAGGCATACGTTTTTATACCTGCCTCAGCAGGTATATTGTAATCGATCACAAGTCAAACTCCTTTGACTTTGCTATTAGTTGGTGCCTTTTGAGGCAGCTATAAAGAATTAAAACCTGTTTTGCAAAGTATGACTT
>LPNX010837112.1:351481-428391 GCA_001517045.1 Pseudotsuga menziesii
AAGTTTTTTAAATTTATTTTTATTAACAATGTATTTTGTAGGTTCATTTTAATTATTTAGTTTGACTTAATGTTAAATAATTTACGTTAAGGTTTATTAAAGTTTCAATTTAATGTTTGAAAGTTAATTGAAATTATAAGCCTTTAAATCAAAGTTTATTAAAACTGTTTAGGTTAATATTTATTAATTAGTTAGGTAGTTTAGGTTAATATTTATTAATTAGTTAGTTAGTTTTTAGATGTAATTGTTTAGAATAATACTTAGTTAGGTAATTTTTTTAAGTTGGTTAGTGAAGTTATTAATTAGTATATTGAAGAGTTTTTAAGGTTTTGTTTAGGAATTTTTTAGAATTTTTCTAGGTCTAATGTTTCTAATAATGTTAGGGCTAATATTACTTGCTAATTTTTTTATAGATGATAATTTCTTATGCTCTTAAATCTATTAAAGTTAATGTTTAAATAGTATATTAAAATTGTTTTCTAATTATAAGTTTTAAAAAAAATCTTAGATGTTTAGATTGAAGTTAAAGGGTTAGAATTTGTCTTAGGTTTTTCCATCTTTCCTAGTTTTGTTTTTGAGAATTTTGATGACTGGTTTCCATGAGTCATTAAGTCTTAGGCCATCATCCCAGTTCAAGTTAGGCCATCATCCCAGTTCAAGTTATTAGGGTATTTTCCAATTTCAAGAGCCTCTCTTATTTTTCGCTTGAAGTAGTGGGGTAGGGTTGCAAGTACCTCCGCTTTTTCAAGATGTATGTGGTGTTTGGTGTCGCACAAGTGTTGTGCGATGGCAGATCTCTTGATCCTACAGTGGTGTATATCAACACCATGTTCCTTTAATCTTGTTTTGATGGAGCGATCAGTTTCACCGATGTAGACTTTATCATAGGAGCAGGGTATAGTGTAGACTCCTTGGAGCATTTTTTCTCAATAAGATCTTTTGCAGAATCTAGAATGTTCCTAAGGGGATTGGGAGGAGATAAGGTTACCCTAATGTCCCTTTTTCTAAGAATCCTAGCAATCTTATTGGTGGTGCTAGACCACCTAAAAGCGACATAACAAAACAAGAGAGGGACGCTCTAAAAACGCTGAGGAAGAGAGAAGAAATCATTATTCTTAAAACCTACAAGGGAAACTCGACTGTTGTAATGAAGAAAGAGGAGTACAACCAAAAAATGAGAGAACATCTGACATGTGGTAGCTACAAGAAGATCAACAAAGATCCAATGAATAAGTTTATGAAGGCTGTAACTACAACCACAAAGAACTCATCTTTGGATGACCACTTGAAACAAAAACTCATCCCAAAGGGTTTCGTAATGCCTCGGATCTATGGATCTCCCAAAATCCACAAACAAGGGACTCCTCTTCAACCCATTGTTAACACAATAGGGTCACCAACTTACAACCTAGAAAAATTTCTAGCGAAGAAATTGAAACCTCTCGTAGGAAACACCTTCTCATACGTAAAAGACTCAACACATCTAGTAAGAATGATGGAGAATTGGAAAATTGAGGAAAGGGACATTCTCACAAGTTTCGACGTAATATCTCTCTACACGAAGATACCAATTGACGACACCATAAAAGTCATTAGAGATATAGTAAACAACGACGAAACTACGAAACTTGTGGAAGTATGTCTCAGGTCCACTTTCTTCAACTTTAGAGGGGAAAACTATGAGCAAAGAGGAGTGGAAATGGGATCACCATTCTCACCAATAGTTGCCAACATCTTCATGGAAAAATTGGAAAAAGATGCAATAGATTCCTTCCTCCTAAAACCAAAATGGTGGCTACGATTTGTAGACAACATATATAACAACTAGCCACATGGAGAAGAAACTTGAAAGGACTTTATTGACCACCTCAATAACCAATCTGACATCATAAAATTCACTACGGAAAGAGAAGAAGAAGGATGTCTTCCATTCCTAGATATCCTCACTATGAGGAAACAAGATGGCTCCCTCGGGCACCAGGTATATAGGAAACAAACACACACTGACCAATACCTACATGTCGATTCTCACCACTACCATGCCCAGAAAATTCACATAATTAACACTCTAGTAACTCAAGCCATCAGAATTGCGGATAAGGACCACTTAAAACATGAGCTAAACCACCTCACGAAAGCCCTTATAAAAAACAGATATAAGGAGATACAAATCAAAGAAACCATTAGAAGAGCCAACAAAAGAGAAGGAAACAACATTAAGAAAAATGAGAAAGAAAACAACAACAAAGAAACACCCTTAGCAATCCTCCTCTACATCCATGGCACCACCAACAAGATCGCTAGGATTCTTAGAAAAAGGGACATTATGGTAACCTTCTTTCCTCCCAATTCCCTTAGGAACATGCTAGATTCTGCAAAAGATCCTATTGAGAAAAAACTGCTCCAAGGAGTCTACACTATACCCTGCTCCTGTGATAAAGTCTACATCGGTGAAACTGGTCGCTCCATCAAAACAAGATTAAAGGAACATGGTGTTGATATACACCACTGCGGGATCAAGAACTCTTCCATCGCACAACACTCGTGCGACACCAAACACCACATACATCTTGAAAAAGCGGAGGTACTTACAACCGTACCCCACCGCTTCAAGCGAAAAATAAGAGAGGCTCTTGAAATAAAAAAAAACCCTAACAACTTGAACCGAGACAATGGCCTAAGACTTAATAACTCATGGAAACCAGTCATCGAAATTCTCAAAAACAAAACTAAGAAAACTGAAAAAACCTAAGACAAATTCTAACCCTTTAACTTCAATCTAAACATCTAAGACTAAAAAATTTTCAAAGTTTTTTAAAACTTATAATTAAAAAACAATTTTAATATACCATTTAAACATTAACTTTAATATATTTAAGAACATAAAAAAGTATCATCTAAAAAAATTTAAAAAATTAGCAAGTAATATTGACCCTAACATTATTAGAAACATTAGAATCTAGAAACAAAACCTTAAAAACTCTTCAATATACTAATTAATAACTTTACTAACCAATTTAAAAAATTACAATACTAAGTATTATTCTAAATAATTACATCTAAAAACTACCTAACTAATTAATAAATATTAATAAATATTAACCTACACAATTTTAATAAACTTTGATTTAGAGGCTTAGGATTTCAATTAACTTTCAAACATTAAATTGAAACTTTAATAAACATTAAAGTAAATTATTTAACATTAACACAAACTAAATAATTAAAAAAACCTACAAAATACATTGTTAATAAAAATAAATTTAAAAAACTTAATAAAAAAAATAAGCCTTCACACTATCTAATAAAAATTATTAACCTAAACAATTATAATAAACTTTAAATTAAAAACATAAGAAATTAATAAACTTAGAAAATATGAAATTGAAAACTTTAAATAAAATTATTTAGTTGAAAATAAACTAAATAATTAAAATGAAAAACTAAAAAATACATTGTTAATATAAATAAATTAGCAACTTTGAAACGAACAATGTCAAAACCTTAATAAATAAATTAATAAAAAATAAAAGAGCTAGCTTATCTTAGTGAAGACTTCCAAGGAAGCCACTCAGGAAATTTCCTTCTGAACAGTGAATAATGAAATTTATTATTATTATTATTTATAAATTTAACATGTAGGTTTATTACAAAGTTTATACTCACCATTTTTATATGAAGTAAAATTAATTGTTTTTATGATTATAGCTTTTAATATCCCATTCATATTATGTCAAGTTTTAGATTAAATTATTTTATTTTTAGCAAAAATTATAATAGTTATTAAACATTTGTTAATATTAATTATATAATTTATAAAGATTAGGTGACATTATAATGTGTATGATACAATGGCTTTTAAATAATTAGTATAAAATTTAATCTCTTTAACTAATTGTAATTGATAGATCTAGGTAAGATATATTTATGCTAATTTAATTGTTTTTAGTTTTTATGTACATTTTAATTTTTTTAGTTTTCTATATAAATTTTAAAATTAATCCTATATATGTTTAAAATAATCTCATTTAATTTTAATTTACTTTTTATTACATCTCTCCATACTTAATTGTTGCAAGGGACCTTGCTACTCTCTTAGTGCAAAAATAAAGTAGTTTCCCTTTATCATAAAACCTAACCGAATTCTTGACACCAATAAAAACCATGTTGCATGTAAATAGCATTATGTCTAAAATTGTCAGGGGGGCATACGATAGACGCTTAATCGGTGTACTATTAAGACAATTTAAGGTCACGGGTTAGAAACTCAAGGTCACGGGTTAGAAACTCACTGACTGCTTACTAAAAAAACATTGTGTCTCAAATTCAAATAATATAAAACATAATTGCTACTTAAATTAATTGTTTTGTTTTAATTCTTAAAAAGGTTGAAAGTGTGATGTTTTCATCATTATTTTTTATATTTATTAATTTATTTATTTTCAATTAAATAATAATTATTTAAATATTTTTTAAATAATATTATATTTTTTTTGCTTTTAAATTTTATTTTCACAACTATCATAAAATATTAATAATCATCATAAATTTAAATAAGAATAATAATTTAGTAAAACAAATTTACTTTTACAACTATAAATTCATTAGTAATCATCATAAACTTTAATAATAATTGTAGTAATTTGATAAATTAATACTCATTATATATATTTTTCTTAATGTATTAAGAAATTAAGATGTCATTCTCTTTGTATAAGTAATGATTTGTAATAGATGTATTTAATGAATAACTTGATTATTTGCCATATGTATTAAGAAATTAAAATGTCCTTCTCTTTGTATAGGTATAATTTGTACTTCATATTTTTAGTCAATGACTAGATTACTTGTCACATGCAATTAAGTTGTTTTTATTGGATATGTTTGAAATGTCAAATTTATTTATATAGTTTTAATTTACGTTGTATTATTTTTATTCTTTATTATGATTTTGAACATTTTAATTTTTTTTAATTTTATGGTAGATGTAATGCTTTGGAAATGATACTATGTAAAATGATTGAATAAGGCTATTTCAACAATTATACAATTCAAAATGATTATTAAATAATTTTATCAATAATAAAATGTAAACCATCATATGTATACTTCAACAATGATTTGTAATGCTAAACCATTTTAAATTATAACCTCATAAAATAGTGAGAAAGTCCACTCTTGATTTTTTGTTATAATGTTAATATACATGCATTGATTTCAACAATGATCCAACTTAGTAATGGGTATTTTTTTAAGGAAGAAGCTTGCAAAAAGTGATTTTAACAATGTCTAAGTAATGTGTATTATTTTTGCTTTGTTTTGTTATTATAAAGTTAATATAGACACATTATATTAATTTTAGCAATAAGAAAAAGTGATTTCAACAATGCCCAACTTAATAATAAACAATTTAAAAATATATATATATATAAAACACTATAAAAAACGGTGAATATATATATTCCTAAAAAATATCCACCCAATAAAATGCAAACCAGCATAAATACACTCTTACAAAATGAAAACATTTCATTGCAACAAATGTAAATACATCATCACCAAATAAAACTTTTAATCTTACAAATTTTACATTCAATAACTTCGATCAATTTTCTTATAAAATCAAAGTATAAAAAATCTTTTATATATATATATACAACTTAATGATGAAATTTTGTAAAAATAAATAATAATAAAAAAACAAAAAAACTTTCATACCTTTATAATATATTTTTACCATTCATAATAAAAATTATGTTTTGTTTATAGGTTTATAATCGGAAAACTTTAAAAGACTCTTCTTTCTTTCTCTACCTCATAAAATAGAACTTCAAAAACAACCTACCAAACACCTTTGCTCAATTAGAAAAAAAAAACATTGAAAATAAAAGGTCAAAAGATTTGAATTATGATTCATAAATATTGGAGCCCAACAAATCAAGGGCTTCAAACCTTGAAAGTATGATCATAAACTTTGAAAATCTTGAAGACCCCCACATAAACACTTGTTCCCTTCTATGGAGAATATCTCTGTTACAGAAAAGCACAAAGAAACGAACATTATATCTAAAATTGTCTATCGGGCATAGAATAGAGGTTGAATTGGTGTATTATTAAGATAATTTAAGCTTAACTATTCCAAACTCCCTAGGTGCTTACCTAAAAATACATTGTATCTAAAATTAAAATAATATAAAACATAATTGCTACTTAAATTAATTGTCTTATTTTTATTTTTAACAAGTTGAAAGTGTGATACTTTTTTCATTATTTTTTATACTTATTAATTTGTTTATTAAATAATTATTAATTAAATATTTTTAAAATAACATTATACATGTGTTTTGTCTTTAAATTTTACTTTCACAACTATAATAAAACATTAAACATTAGTGATCATTATAAATTTTAATGATAATTATAATAATTTGGTAAAACAAATTTACCTTTAAGAGTTTCATTAGTAATCATCATCTACTTAAATAACAATTGTGGTAATTTGGTAAATCATTAAACTCATTATGTGTATTTTTTTATGTATTAAGAAATTAAGATGTTCTTTTCTTTGTATAGGTAATGATTTGTAGTAGATGTATTTAATGAATGACTCGATCACTTCCTGTGAGTCCTAGGGTTGAGGGGCTGGATACCTGCTCTACTGGAATTTGTGATCCTCGAAATTTTTGTTTTCAGAGTCTTAATGACCTGGGTTTTTTTAAGGATGAAGGTTTACAGCCTCATCCTGTTTTTTCTGTGGATACTGAGGAGTATAATACTGTAAGCCTAGGGGTTGGGGTTTTGGGTTCTAGTTCTTTGGATTTTGTAGATCCTTTGCATACTCAGACTCATCATCCTTTTAGTCTACTTGAATAGGATATTGTTGTTAATTTGGATAAAGGTTTACAGTCTCTTCCTGTATTATCTGTGGATGAGAAGATGTTATCTGTGAGTCCTGGGTTTGAGGGCCTGGTTACTAGCTCTTTTGTTTGTCCCGAGCCTTCACAAACTATTGAACCTATTGTTTTACCTGATTTGGGTTATGTTGGTAAATTGGATGCAGGATTGTTCGTTCCTGTGTTGAGTAATTTGGGGATTACAAACCCTTTGAAAAAACAAATTGGTTCAGGATACTTTCTAAGATCATGTACCAAACTGCCTGGATTTAACCCTTTATAATCTGATAATGGATTGGGTCAAGGGGATCTATGGGGTTCTGATGGAATTTTGAAGGAGAGTGATCAGTCTTCTGGTAATGGGGCACTTAGAGCAGTGGATGCCCTTGATATGGTGACCTTATGATTTTTATGACCCTAAATTGTCGAGGTTTGGCTAGTAAACCCAAAAAACTAGCCATTTGTAGATTAGTAGAAGAACAACATTTGGATGTTGTATTTCTGCAAGAATCTATGGGGAATGGGGTTATGTTTGTGGAGGAAATGGAATCTATCTTGAAGGGATGGACCTTTTTATCCTTAGATGCACAATGAAAATCTAGAGGTCTACTTTTAGGCTGGAAGTCCAAATTCTTCCATCTTTTAAATGCTTGGGGTGTGGGATTAGGACTCTGTGCATCTTTGTTCTCTCTGGAACTCAATCTGGATGTTTGTCTAGTCAACATTTATGGACCATATATTGACAAAGAAGTTTTTTGGAAAAATCTTTTGGAATTGGATTGTTTGAAATGTGAAAAATTAATTTTAGGAGGGGATCTGAATTTCACGATGGGTCTTTCTAAAATTTGGGGTTTTAGAGCTAGATTGGATTCCCTATCTGACTTTTTCACTAAAATTCTAGAAACCTATGGGCTTGTGGATATCATTCCTACTGTTATGATTCCTACATGGACTAATAGAAGGATTGGTGATGATAATATTTGTAAAAGATTGGATAGGTTCCTCTTATCAGTTGATATGCTTGATTTTTGAGTATTTTTATCGTCAGTGGGTGGGTAGTGGTGGTGATTCCGATCATCAACCGATTTTTCTTCAGATTCACAATAGGGGGTTCCAGTTGAAAAGCCCTTTTTAAGTTCAATCCTCACCGGCTTGAACATGAAGATCTGGTTAAAATTTTAACAGATACTTGGGTGGTTTATTCTGATAATTTTCATGATTCTCCGGCCTCACATTTTACTTCTAACCTTAAAAGATTAAAGGTTGCCTCTTTAGCTTGGTCTGTTAAGCATAAGGAGAATGAGTCCAAAGAATTAGTGGAAATTGAAATTTTGATTTCAGCTTATTCTCATAAGTTTGGTTTTGGTTTCTCGTCTGATGAGGATAAGGCTGGTTTGGTCGATTTGGAAACTCGCAAGAGAAAAATACTCTTGGATAGAGAACATGAAGCTAGACAAAAGAGCAGAGCTATTTGGTTGATGTGTGGGGATGACAACACACCTTTCTTTCATAATTTTGCTAACCAAAGAAAGCACACAAATTCTATTTGGAAGATTGCTGATGATAGGGGGGTTTCTGTGGAAGGTTTTGAGGCCATTGCTGATGTGGGGGTTCAGCACTTTGAGTCTCTTTTTCAGGCTGATCCAAATTTAAACCTTACAGAATTTCTGAAAATATCTGGTAATTTTCCATCTTCCATTACTGCTGAGGAAAACCGAGACCTTATGAAACCTGTTACATTGGAGGAGATTAAATTTATCCTTACTAAAAGTAAGAATGATAAAAGTCCAGGACCTGATGGGATCCCAGTAAAGGTTTATAGGGCACTTTTTGATGTGATGGGTTTGGATTTGTTAAGGGTTATAGAGGATTCTAGGCAGATGGGAAAAATACCAGCTGTTTTCAACTCTACTTTTATTGTTTTGATACCTAAAATGGATTGTCCTGGTACTTTTGATGATTATAGAACAATTTCTTTATGTAACTTCTGTTATAAGATTATTGGTAAAATTTTATCTACCAGGATTAAGCAGGTTCTGGGCAGATATATTTCCCAGGAACAGTTTGGGTTTTTACCTGGTAGGAAAATACATGATGCTGGGGGATCTATCTAGGAAGGCTTACACATAATTCATGTTAAAGATTTAAAGTATGTGATTCTTAAAATTGATCTATCAAAAGCTTATGATAGGGTTAGTTGGATTTACTTAAGAGTCATTTTAACCAAGATGGGGTTTGGGGTTTCCTTTATTACCTGGGTTATGAGCAGTTTAACCTCAATCTCCTTTTCTGTCCTGATTAATGGGGTGGCCTCTAGTTTTTTTAGATCTGGCAGAGGTCTTAGACAAGGTTGCCCTCTAGCACCTTTGCTTTTTCTCATTGTTGCTGAAGGTTTGAGTAGGGCACTTTTATCTGCTAAATGCAATGGTTTATACAGAGGTATATATTTTGGTAATAATATATCATTGACACATGTTCTTTTCGTGGATGATATTGTTATGATTACTGATGGATCTGCTCAGTCTTTATCTATGTTGTATGAATTATTGATGGACTTTACCAAAGCTTCAGGTGTGATGATAAATGAGAATAAATCATCTTTCTACTTTTCTAGGCTTGATGAATCTGAGCTGATCTCTATACAAAATATTTTTTCATATACTGTCCTCAAAATTGACAGTGGTATGAAATACCTTGGTTTTCATTTAAAACCTTGCAGATATTTATTGAAAGATTGGGATTGGCTCATAGTCAAAGTTGAGAATCGTATAAAAAACTGGAGTTACAGATGGTTGTCCATGGCTGGCAAACTTGTCCTGGTTAAATCTATCCTTGAGGCCTTGCCTGTGTTTTTGGATGCATTTCTGAATCCCATTAGGGATCATTGAGAAAATCAGGAAATTATGCTTTAAATTTCTTTGGTCTGGTTACTGTGATTCCTCTAAAGGTTTGCCTTGGACTTCCTGGAAGGTCTTGGCAAAGCTTAAATGTTTGGGTGGTTGGGGTTTAAAAGTCCCTGCACTTTTTGCCAAAGCTCTGGCTGCAAAGAATTTTTGGAACATTATTCATGGTTCAGGTTTGTGGGTACAGATTGTTTTGCAGAAATATGTTAGGCCTCTTACTCTGCTGGACTGGATTAGAGAAAAGGATAAGAAGAAATCAAGTATCTCAATCTGTTGGAAATCTGTGCTTTGGTCTTTTAATCTAATTGGTGATTTTCTGGTTTGGAAGATTGGCAATGGAGCTAATGTTCGTAATGGTTTGGATCCATGGACATGATGCAAATGGAGACATATCTTACCTTCTCATTTGATTGAAGTTATGCATTCTGCAGGTTATTTCTTTTTGAAAGATGTTGGGACAACAATTGTTTCCTGTAGGATGGAACAAGGCTGTTTAAGCTCTGTGGATCTAGGTCTTGTTGAGGACTTGGACATTAATGCTTAGAATGGCTACTTAGCTATCATGAAAACTAGCCATATCAGATTTAGTAATAACGATGATTTACTAGTATGGAACCAAGCTAAATCTGGTAAGTACACACCCAAAGGAGGTTATTTGCAATTGATATTGGATCAGTATGATGTGGAAACTGCATGGTGGTGGAACATGCTCTGGCATTGTAAATGTCCACTTAAATCTAAGATTTATTGTTGGTTTCTTTTTTTAGGCAAAGCACTTACTTGGGATTTACTTAATCATAGGGGTTGGGAGGGTCCTGGAAGGTGTTTCTAATGCAAAGATGCTGAAGAAGCTAATTATCATATAGGTGCAGTTTGTCCTTATACAAAAATAGTTTGGAAGGAGATCGAAGCTAAGTACTATTTATAGAATCTTTGGGTTGGGGACTCTGTACTATCTTGTTTGAAGAAGTGGGTACTGAACATTAAGGTAAAAGCATTCAGAGCATTTCCTATTATTGTTTTCTGGTTCATTTGGAAGGCCCGAAACAATAGTTGTTTTGATGACTTTTTACCAACTCCTGCGCAGGTATCAACTTATAGTTTGGGTATATTATCATCTTATCCACAAGATAATGTTGTCTTGAAGATTAGAATTTTTCTGAGGAAATAATTGACAATAATTGACAAAAGCCAACCATGGGGTTTTTTTGATGGCTTTGCAATTGGTAATCCAAAATTGTGTGGTGATGGGGGCATACTTTTTCTTACAGTTGATCATTTTATCACCTTTAAAGCTGGGTTGGGGGTTGGGACCAATAATTTGGTAGAGTTATATGCTTTGAAATTACTATTAATCTTGGCTTTGAATAAGCAGATAACTAATATCCAGGTGTTCAGTGATTCCTTGCTTGTCATTAACTGGATAATGGGAAAATTCAAAATCCATAATATTCAACTGGCTCAGATTTTACAAGAAGTCATCAGACTTACAGATTGTTTTGATAAGGCAGATTTCAAACATATGTATAGAGAGAGGAATTCATTAGCGAACAGTTTAGCTAATGATGGTGGGAAAGTTCAAATTGGTTTTTGGTCAATTTCTGAATTTCAAGGGTCTGTTAGACATGACACTTTCCAGGTTTTTTAATGAACTGTTTATGGGAGGACAAGCAGGAATTTATATGATGGTTGATACACTTACA
This sequence comes from Pseudotsuga menziesii, assembly GCA_001517045.1. NCBI lineage: Eukaryota > Viridiplantae > Streptophyta > Pinopsida > Pinales > Pinaceae > Pseudotsuga > Pseudotsuga menziesii. The sequence goes on from LPNX010837112.1 coordinate 362,981, forward strand.
TTTTGGCTTGTTTGATTGTTTCTAGGTGTTATGATCATGGTCATAATACTTTCTAATGGACAGACTTAAGTCTGAATGGTAGAATATTTTGGTGGAAACTTTTTTGATGATGGATAGATGATCTTTTGGACTGTTTTTGGGTGATAGGTGAGCTACATAAGGAGTCTTTGGATAGTTTTTTAACAGTTGTTGGACTGTATATTTTGATGTGATCATGTTGGGACTTGTCTGTTTCTATGGGGCAGTATATTTGTTGTTGTCTAGATACACTTCTTTTTTGAATGTTGTATGGAGCTTCTATGGTTTATGGAGACTTCCTTTGAAGAATATTGTATTGATGGTTAATTGGTCAGTTTGGACTTGCCAGTTACTAAGGAGCAGTATTGTTGCTGTTTTTTATGGTTATATTGGGACTTTTACTAAGGAGCAGCAAATTTTGTTGTTGTTTGGATCCACTCATCGCTGTTTGGAGTAGTTTGTTGGTGGTTTGGGAAACACTATGGTTCTTGCAGACTTTCTTTGAAGACTGTTTTGGAAGGCTTATGTTATTAAGTCTTTATTGATGGACTATGTTAATGTCTTTTTTGTGCTGGTATGATGTTGCTGGTACACTACTGCCTTATGCTTTTGAATAGCTTTTTTATGAGCTGAATATTATGGATTATATGGTCACTTATCAATTTTTTGATAGTGGATCATTCGTATTTTGTATATTATATATAAAATATGATTTTTTTCTAAGGAAAAAAAATGTATTAAGAAATTAAAATGTCATTTTTTTGTGTATATGTAATGATTTGTATTTAATGTATTTAGTTAATGACTGGATCACTTGTCATATGCAATTAAGTTGTTTTTATTGGATATGTTTGAAATTTCAAACTTATTTATATAGTTTTAATTTTCATTGTTATATTTTTATTTTTAATTATGATTTAGAACACTTTTTATTTTATTAATTTTATAGTAGATGTAATGTGTTGAGAAATGATACTACTTAAAATTATTGAATAAGATTATTTCAACAATTATACAATTCAAAATGATGGTTAAATGATTTCATCAATAATATCATATGAGTCTACTTCAAGAATGATTTGTAATGCTAAACAATTTTAAATTATAACATGGTAAAATAGTGAGAAAGTACACTCTTGATTTGTTGTTATAATGTTAACATCTATGCATTGGTTTCAGCAATGATCCAACTTACTAATGAGTATTTTTTTACTTGAAAAGAGTGATTTTAACAATGTGTGTATTTTTTGTTTTGTTTTGTTATTATAAAGTTAATAATGATACATTACATTGATTTCAGCAATAAGAAAAAATGATTTCAACAATGCCCAACTTAATTATAAACATTTTTTTAGAAAAACATATAAAAACACACTATTAAAACTGTCCATATATATATATATATATATATATATATATATATATATATAATCCTCAAANAAATGTAAACATTTCATTGCAACAAATGTAAATAAATCCTCACAACATACAACTTTTCTAGTATTTATAACCTTACCAATTTTATTTTCAATAAATTGAATCAATTTTTTTATAAAATCAAAGTAAGAAAATCTTATTAAAAAAAAAAAATAAGCCATTTAATAATAAAATTATATAAAAATAATAATATATTTGTACCTATCATGATCAAAATCAAAATTATATTTGTTTATTTGTTTATAATCTAAAAACTTTAAAGAGACTCTTCTTTCTTTATCTACCTCATAAAATATAACTTCAAAACTAACCTTAAAACCCCAGCAAACCTTGCAAGTAAAAGATAAAAACTTTAAAAGATCTTGATCTTGAAGAAACCCCACAGAAACCATTGTTCCCTTCGGTGGAGAATGACCAAACCAACATCTGCCCACCCAAATTGTGGACACAAAAAGTAAACTAGTTTGCTCATTAGACATCAACAATATTTTTGGATCACATGGTTTTTATGGCGGCTTAGCGCCCCCAGAGTTTCCAAAATCAAACGGAGAAAAATTGAAAAAAAAAGAACTATATTGACAAAACAAGCCTTAATATAACACACAGACAAAATGTACACACAAGTGATGAGCGTGTTCGTAGAAGAAATGTTGGGCACACCATCTAGATCCAGCGGAATACCCCTCCTCTGCCTTTGGCTTTGGCTTCGCTTTCCATCCGAAAGCTGTCGGCCAAGGATTACCAATCCATGGACATACATGGACATTGATGTAGACTTACGAAAATGTGAAGATGTTTCATTATTGTATATCTATCTTCAGCTTTCAGATTTATCTTATCTTAAAAAAGAGAAAATAAGAATTATAGGTTAAAAAAACTTTAATAGATACTTTTCCTAAATTATTATAATTTTTTAACAAACTTATCATTTATTTAACTTCATGATAATCTAAATTATAAATATTTAAATAAATCATATTTAAATATTATTAATCAAATTTATTACCCAAAAATAATACCCATATAACTTAGAAAAAAATCTCATTTATTTTTTATAAACCACTCTAATATATCTTAAAAACATTATAAGCAACCTGCAATACATCTTATTAATCTTTATATGAAAATTAATAATTGAAAAGTAAAATATTTAAGATTACCATATTAGGTACTCTAATTTATATGTAGATTCTTTCACCAAACAAAGATTAGAATCTCAAGGAATTGCTTCAACGAATGCAAGGCCAAAGTTTATAAAAATAAAGGAAAAAGGAAGGCTAACAACCACTTCCAAAATAGAATGCCCCATGTATTATCACGTAATAAATCGATTAAGACATATATTATCATATAATGTAACTTCTTGTTATTAGAACAAACCCTCAACATTCATGTCCATTAAAATCAACTACGTTAAATTAAAAAGTAAATTTTTTGATCGCATTAATATTTTATTTATTGCATTGATCTCATTAATATTATATTGTATAATGATTTTATTAATGGTACAATGTATACCATTTTAAACAACTATTTATAACGAAAAACTTTATTCAATACAATAATAACATTTTAAAAGATGTCTTTTTATGTAATTAAAGATGTAATCCAATTTGGAAATTGCATGGAATCTCTGAATGGCATGATTATTGATCATGGTAACTTTCAGCTTTATTAGCATGTGTTGGGTTTTAACCCTTTCTTTGTGCACAGTATTTGTTTATTTATGACTCCTGAACTGAGTAGACTCTGAAGAGACTCTTAGTCTTCTTATTATGCTCAGGATTTTTTTGCTTAATGGTCATATTTGATATATATTGCAATATTCTGACCTATTTATACATGAATGATGATAAAAGCCTGTACTCTATAGGCTTGGTGGCCATTTTGCCCATGATGTAGATGTAGGGTTTTCACTATTGTGAACTGGAGGTCCCCACAGTATTGTCATCTCAGCTGATGGATTGCCATAACTGGTTGAATGTATATGACGTCCTTTGATTCAATTGAATATCAAGGTCTGGTATTTTTTCCTCTGAAAAAAATTAAAGATGTAATCAAATTTTGATTTGGTGTTATAATGTTAATATAATACAATTAGTTTAGGATGATTTATTGAGTGTATGTAATTAAAGATGTTTTTTTTCAAAATCAACTTTTGATATGTTGTTATAATGTTAATATAACACATTTCGGACAGGGTGTTAAGTAGTAATAATGGTGTTATTAATGTGAATGGGATGGGAGTTAACTAGCGTCTTGCGACGGCTCACGGGGTAGCAACTGTGAAGATGCCGACGATCAATGGCATTAATTCCTTCATTCGCAACAGAGATTGACATGACCTTCCAACTCAGGAGTAATTACCACTTCGATCTTAGCAATGGTCATTTTAAGACTCCTTCACACAATCCCAAGCTCATATCTTTCCTGTCCTTGGTGCTCGGCTCTCCTTAGCGCGGTGGGATCTCTGAACTCTGTTTATGCTAAACAAATTCGAACTCTGAGGTGGTTTCAAGGTGTGAGGATCATTGGGAGAACACTAACGATATGGCTCTACATGGTCATTGTCGTAGGCGAGGTTGTGGTTGCCATGCTTGCTCAATGCGATGATGATACCGCTCTTCTTGGACATCTTGCAACGATGACCGATACCTTTCTCCTCATTCGCAATGACATTAATGAGGCGGAGGAAGACAGACAAACCCAAACGTTAATGTTCAAGTGCTCTTAAACCAGTGCACGAACATTGCTAAACTCTATCATCTTCCTTCACCCTTGCTCGCTACCATTAGAGATGACAGACAAATTAACTTGGGTTCTGAAGAAGTGGGCGGTAGGACTCGCAATGAGGTTGATGTTGTTGTAAATGTAACTTCGGAAGATATTATTGTATTTTGTTGTACCTTTGTCAGAGATGTTTTTCCCTCGGTCGAGATGTCATTATTATGTTTGGTCATTGAAGTAAAACCTATGTTGTTAGTCAGGGCAATAATCCCTAAAATAAATAAAGGAAAATGAATTTTTGAGTCTCCCTAGGTAAAGTCGGCCCTGCTAGGTTAACAGGTCGATCCAGTTAGGTTTTAGGTCAGTCACATGATGTGTATAAATATGGAGGCACCCTCCCTCATTTAGACACACACTCACTCACTCTCAAGTCATATCAGGAGAGAGAGAGGACTAGTTCGCTAGAGGAGAAAGAGAGAGTGTTGCAGAAGACTTCTTATTCTTGGATTTTTTCATCTTGTGATATTGTATTAGTGATGGAAATATTTTGAGGAAGTTTGCAGGGTTTTCTCCTTTATGGTTTCCCCAAGGAAAATATTTGTTTCTTGTGTATCTTGTATATATTATTGTGCTTGTTATTCTTTCATATAAATAGCCTAATCAATTTGAATTAAATTAGAAAATCTAACATGGGATCAGAGCTACTATGAAAGAAGGAACTTTGCTACAGCAGGAAACTAGGGCTTCCTATTTCAAGGTCTTCTCTCCACATACCATCAAGAAAAGAGGGTTAGGATAACTCTTTCTAGGAGGGCGCATATTTTGGAGGAAGCAGAATCAAATTTGAAGAAGTTTCATTTTTTACCTAGACACTAATGTCGGGAGAAACTAGGCATCATATTTTTGGAGTTTCCCTCCATTAAATTGGGCAAAGGAACTCACTAAGAAACTCGCCTCAAGGAGGCACATATTTCTATCCATAAAAAATTCCAAAACTCCAACTTTGGAAAATTAGGGTTTATCTATGGAACCCTAGGTCAACGAGCTCCATAACCAAGTTGGGAATCTCAAATTAGTAAGATCTAAATATCTGTTATTTCCATTTGAGGTTCTCATTTTAAAATGACTTATCACACCCAGCTTGATGATAAGCTTGGGGGAGATGACAAATTTCGAGCATGGAAGTATAGGATCTCCCTGATCCTTGAAGAAAATGATTTGGACAAGTATATAAGTGGGGAAGTTCCAACTCCAGAGGGAGATAAAGCTAAGGCTATTTACAAGAAGAACTTGGTTAAGGCCAAGAGAATCATTGTAGATTCCATTAAGGATCATCTCATCCCTCCTATGAATCTTTGAAGACACCCAAGGAAATGTTCAATACTTTGTCAGCATTATGTGAAGGGAAGAACATCAATCGAAAGATCACATTAAGGAACCAGCTCAAGAATGTGAATATAAAAAAACTCAAAAACCATGCAATCATACTTCACAAGGGTTTCCCAAATCAAGGAACAACTCGAAGTAGTCGAAGAGAAGGTAGAAGCATGAGATATTGTTATGACCACCTTGAACGGTCTCCCAAGATCATGGGATTCATTCATTTAAGGAATATGTGTCATAAAGAAACTGATTAACTTCAGTAGACTTTCGGAAGTGTTGGATAAGACAAGCTAACTGAGAGGGGTGGGGGGTGAATCAGTTAGCTACCAGAATTTACTTCTTAACACTTTTAAAATTAATACAAAAGTAATTAATCAATCCATAAACATTGAAACACAAATTTTTTCATAAGGAAACCCATAAAGGCAAAAAACCTCTTTCTTTAGATGTATGGAAAGCATCAACTTCGTTATACATCAATTTTATTTGAACAAATGAGGCAGCTACCTCTGTTTCTTCAGCATCTACTGAAAAGAAGATTCTACTCCTTTGTACAATCAACTTTTATTGAAGACATCTAGTCTTTTTTTGCTCCTCCCTTTCTCCCCATAGTACAAACACCAACCTATTTCACACATTTTCAATCTTAAACCTGTTACCTTTTTCAAACCCAGCCTGTATCAAATATAAACATTATCAAGAACCTGTCAAATGCTATTCTATCAAATCTTCTTTGTCAAAATCATCATGTCAAAAATATCACTGTCAAAACCTCTCTTTCACAACCATCATGTCAAAACTATCTCTATTAAAACCTCTCTGTCAAAAACCAACTTGTCTCTGTTAAAAGAACTCTGTAATTCTATCTCAACATATCTTCATTTAAACTGCAAGTGTAAAACTCAGAACTTCAATGCCAGTGATATAAACGCTTTCTCAATTCGTTTGCATTCTAGTTACTCTCAGCATATTACAGATTATAAATGCATAACATCTACTCCATTGCAATGATCACGATAAATTCTCTGTTTCTTCAATGTACAACAAACTCTTTAATTTTTCAAATATCTGCATATCATTCAATTCATTTTACTTTCTTGTTTATGTAGATTATGTTCTTGTTTTATTAACTAGTCCATAATTATATGAGCAAACACAGGGAGTGTATTCAATCCAGAGAGCCACACAATACTAACTCTGTCAAAGGGAAATTCACAATTCAGCAGCTAACACATTCAAATACTTCAGCGTGTGTTAATTTATACCTGAAATTTGTTGATGTAATTGTAACTTTGGAATGTATTCACTTGTATTTCGTATGTATTGTACCCTGATGTTTATTCCGGGAAGTGTTTGTAATGTAATTGAGTCATGTCATGCCCCGATGTTACGAACGGAAGTTTCTATAATGTAAACAAGTCATGTCAAGTCATTATGGGTAACCCTTCTATTGATCAAGGGTTAAAGTCCTCGTAGTTGTGGGGCCCTAGGGTTGTTAGACTCACCTAGTGAAGTCAAACCTAGTGAGTTATTGTCAAGTCGAGAATTAGTATAAATAGAGAGTGAGCCTCTCTATTTAACACACACTCACTCACACTCAGTTGTAGCGCATAGCTGAGGGAGAAGAAGTTGCTGGGGCTAGAAAGAAAGAGGCTACTGCTGTAGGGAGATCATCTTACTATTTTGGGGTTTTACTTTTGGTGCTGATTCTATCTCTGAGGAAGTTGCAGGGTTTTATCCATTTATGGTTTCCCCGAGGAAAAAAATTGTCTTCATTTTCTCTTTTGTTTGATTGTTGTGCTTGTTATTCTCTCAGTTAAAGATCCTAATATAATGCTAGCTTAAATGTTAAAAATCTAACATGGTATCAGAGCTAACCTAAGAAGAAGACACTGTGTAGCTGCGGGAACTAGGGCTTCCTACTTTTTGGATCTCTCTCCACATATTTTCAGCAAAAGAAGGTTGGGCTGACTCTCCTCCCTAGGGCACATCTTGCTATCGAAACAAAATTTGATTATGATCTTTTTCAGTTTTGGACCCGACACTGCTGCCGAAAATTAGGGATTTCCACAGAAGTGGAATTTTTAAGTGATCCCAGGCCTGGATTTATCTCCTCCTCAAAATCAAAGTTTAGAGATCAATATCAAAGCATTTGGCTGGACATAACTTTAGGAAAGTCAAACCCTAATCTGCTCCTGAACCAGCACTATAGAAATTCAGCTCCAAATCTAGATCTGACATCTTGACCTGGTAAGATCTAAATCTTTTGTATTTCCATTTCAGGTTCTCAATTAAGATGTCTCATCATACCAAGCTTGATGAAAGCTTGAGGGATATGATAACTTTCGAGCCTGGAAGTATAGGATCTCCCTGGTCCTGGAAGAAAATAAGTTGGACTCCTACATCAATGAGGAGGTTCCAGTTCTAGAGGAAGATGAGGATAAGGCATTACATAAAAAGAAGTTGGTTATGGCTAAGAGGATTATTGCTGATTCAATCAAGGATCACCTCATACCACAGGTGTCCTCCCTCAAGACACCTAAAGCTATGTTTGATGCCCTAACCAAACTATTTGAAGGGAAGAACATAAACCGAAAGATGACTTTGAGGAACCAGTTGAAGAATGTAAAGATCCAGAATGAGGAGACCATACAGTCATACTTTACAAGGGTCTCCCAAATCAAAGAACAACTTGAAGCAGTAGATGAAGAAGTGGAGAATGTAGAAATTGTGATGACAACCTTGAACGGTCTCCCTAGATCATGGGATTCTTTCATCCAAGGAATATGTTCTAGGAAGAAGCTAATCAAGTTCAGTAGACTGTGGGAAGAATGCTCACAAGAAGAAGCTCGAATAGAAGCTCAAGAATAAAAGATAGGAAGTGACGATCAAGCTCTCACAGTACACTCCAAGAAAGGCAGAAGGGAAAATCTTCATCACCAAGGTAAGCATTCTCATCAGAAAGATAATTTTGTGAAAAAGGATCCATCCAAACTTAGATGTTATACATGTGATGAAAGAGGACACTTTGCTAGAAATTGTCCCATGAATAAGAGTGGATCTAAGAAGAAGAAGAACTCCAAAAGAAGACATCATGCTCACATTGTTGAGGATGATGATCCTCCCAGAAAGAGATTAAAACAAGAAAGTGAAGACTCTTCAAGTGATGAATAATATGTTCTGATCTCCGCTCTCACGAAAATTGTCACACATGGAAGCAAAGATTGGCTTATTGACAGTGGGGCTTCCAAACACATGATAGGATTCAAAGAATCTTTTGAGAAACTATCCAAACATAATTCACCCCATAAGGTGAAACTTGGGGATGACTACCAATATCCCATAAAAGGTAGTGGTGAATCCTCCTACAAGCTAGACTCTGGAAAGTCTATGAAAATGAAGGATGTTGTGTTTGTACTAGGACTAAAGAAGAATCTTCTCTCCATATTGGCACTAGATGCAAAAAGCATGAGGGTTGCATTTGTAGATGGCCAAGTCATCATGTGGCCAAGAGGAAAGACTATTGATGATGCAATAGTAATTGGAGAACAAGAAGGAGGATTATACAAATTGAATGGCCATCCAGAACAAGCTTTGGTCCATGACACAGTAGAGCCAAATGAACTTTGGCATAGAAGGCTTGCACATGTGCATTATAGAGCACTACCACTTGCAAGAAAATTTGTTGAAGGTCTTCCAGAAATTCAAGCAAAACATGATGGAGTCTGCAAAGGATGCGTAAAAGGAAATAACACAAAGAAAACATTTCCAAGTAGTGAAAGCAAAGCAAAAGGAATCTTGGAAATCATTCACTCCGATGTATGCAGCCCAATGTCATCCAGTTCTTTAAGCGGGTATGTATACTATGTTTCTTTTATTGATGATTTTTCTAGGAAGACATGGATATAATTTATGAAGAACAAAGATGAAGTTTTCAGCAAGTTCAAGGAATTCAAAGCCTTGATAGAGAACCACACAAAAAAGAAGATCAAGGCCTTTCGATCAGCTAATGGCGGAGAATTCACATCAAATGAATTCAAAGAGTTATGCAAAGATTCAGGGATTTATAGGGAGTTATCCACTCCATATAATCCACAACATAATGGGGTTGCAGAAATGAAGAATAGAACTATCATGGAAGCTGGAAGAGCAATGCTTCATGATCAAGATATTCCCATGCATCTATGGGCAGAAGCTACCAGAACAACGGTGTATGTACAAATCCGTACTCCACACAGAGTACTCAAAGAACAAGACACCTGAAGAAGTCTTTTCCAGCAAGCAACCAAAATTCAGCCATCTTAGAATATTCGGCTTTCTAGTGTACATACACATTTCGAAAGAAAAGAGGACAAAGTTAGATCCTTCAGGAAAGAAGGGTATATTTGTGGGATACTCTGAAAGCTCAAAGGCTTACAAAATATACTTCCTAGGATTCAAGAAGATCGACATCAGCAAGGATGTAACATTTGACGAAGACTCAGCTTATAATAAATCCAAAAAGAGACCTGCTGAAGAACATGAAGAAATGGAAGCACCCATAATTCATGACACAACCATGAACGAAGAAACTCAAGAAGAAGATCAAGAATATGAAGAACCTCAAGAACCTGTAGATCCACCTCAGGGGAAAAATCCTCACAAGAGGAAACCTGCTTGGGTACGAGAAGTTATCCAAGGTGCAAAAAGATATGGGGCTTCAGAAGAAAATCACAGAGAAAGAAAGAGGACCAGGTCCTCCTCCGGGTATGTAGCTTTATTGTGTGCCTTTATCAATAAAGAACCTTCCAACTATGAAGAAGTGGAAGAAAGGAAAGAATGGAAGGATGCTATGATCGAAGAGTATCAATTGATCATGAATAATGATGTTTGGGCGGTTGTCCCGAGACCAGAAGGGAAGTCTGTTGTAACTTCCAAATGGATCTACAAGATCAAGCATGCTCCAGATGGCAGCATAGAGAAATATAAAGCAAGATTTGTGGCTCGTGGCTTCTCACAGAAAGAAGGAATAGATTATGAAGAAACCTTTGCACCTGTAGCCAGATACACTTCCATCATATCAGTACTTTATCTATCTGCAGTGATGAAATGGAAGATACACCAAATGGATGTCAAGATTTCTTTCTTGAATGGTGTAGTGAAAGAGGAAGTGTATGTGGAGCAGCCACTTGGTTTTGAGACACATGACAGGGAGTCTCATGTGTGTATATTGAAGAAAGCCATAAATGGTTTGAAACAGGCACCCATGACATGGTACAACAGAACTTATGGCTTTCTATCTAGTTTGGGCTTTACCAAAAGTAAAGCAGATTCCAACCTTTACTACAAGGTTGAAGATGGAAACCTAGTGATAATCATACTGTATGTAGATGATCTGTTTGTAACAGGTATGGATGGGTTGATTGCTGATACGAAGAGGAAGCTTGCTGCTGAGTTTGAAATGAAGGGCTTGGGTATGATGCACTATTTTCTAGGCATGGAGGTGTGGAAGAATGCGGATGGAATCTCCCTCGGACAAGGGAAGTATACAATAGAGATCTTGAAGAGGTTCAGGATGATGGGCTGCAAGGCCATGACCACACCTATGGCATTGAACCTGAAGCTATTGAGTGATGCTTCATCAGAAGTGGTTGATGCTATGATGTATCGTCAGATGATTGGGTCCTTGATGTACCCGATGAACACAAGACCAGATATTTGATTTATTGTGAACACCTTGATCTAGCTCCTGATAGATCCGAGACATGTTCACTTGATTGTTGCAAAGCATATTTTGAGGTACCTGAGGGGTACAGTTGATTATGGGCTCAAGTATGAGGCAAATCAGAAGATTAACTTGGAGGGTTATGTTGATTCAGATTGGGCAGGTAGTGCCATCAATAGGAAGAGCACTTCAGGGTGTTGCTTCAGTATGGGATCATGTGTGATCTCTTGGTTTAGCAGGAAGAAATCCTATGTGGCACTGAGTACAGTTGAAGCAAAGTATGTCGCAGCTTGTTCAGCTAGTTGTGAGGCAGTATGGCTGAGAAAGCTACTGTCTGATTTATTTGATCTCTAGTTAGATGCTACTTGTATACATTGTGACAATCAGAGTTGTGTGAAGTTGTCGAAGAACCCAGTGTTCCATGACAAGTTGAAGCATATCAAGATCAAGTATCACTATATCAGGGATATGGTGCAAAGAGGAGCAGTGAAGCTCCAGTATGTTGCGACGAACGAACAGATAGCTGATGCGTTGATGAAGCCATTAGCTAGAGTGAAGTTTGAGTACTTCAGGGAGAAGCTTGGTGTTCTCCAGATTGAGGTTCCCTCCAAAGGGAAGTGATGAGTCCGTGAGCCATTCTGACATGGTGAGAGGATTGGTTCCTTCCATGGTTAGATGTAAGGGCTGAGCCATTTTATCATGATGAGAGGATTGGTTCCTCGCATGTCAGATATGAGTGCTGATCCATTCTGATGGGACTATAGGATTGCTTCCTACATGATCAGATATAAGCGCTGAATACCATTCTTGGAATGGAGGCACCTGGTCAGTTACCAGGAACACTCAGTATGGGACTAAGGGCCATTCTGATGTGATTGTAGGAATGGTTCCTACATGATCAGATATAAGTGCAGAGCCATTCTAATGTGACTGTAGGATTGGTTCCTACATGATCAGATGTAAGTGTAGAGCCCTTTTGACATGCACATAGGATTGGTTCCTCGCATAGTTGAATGTAAGTGCAGAGCCCTTTCGACATGCACACAGGATTGGTTCCTCGCATGGTCGAATGTAAGTGTAGAGCCCTTTCAACATGTACATAGGATTGGTTCCTCGCATGGTTGAATGTAAGTGCTGGGCCTTTCTGACATTGGTTGTCAGATGTGAGTGTTGGGCCTTTCTGACAGGGTTGTGGGATGTGTTCCCACATGGTCAGATGTGAGTGTTGGGTGTGCTTTTCTGATTTGACTATAGGATTGGTTCCTACATGATTAGATGTAAGTGTTGGGTGGCCCATTTTGACTTAGGGTCAGATATAAGTGTTGGAAAATACCTACATGGAGGCTAGGCCTACAACTAGCATGAAAAAGGGATGGCTCTATAGAACTTCCTATGACGAGAAGAATGAAGAGATAGCACCTGTGATGATGATCCAACAGAGATGTTCCAGAATCAGAGATGACCCAGATCGAGTGATGATCCAGATCCAATGATGATGATCCAGATTCAGATGAAGATGACTTGAAGAGGAAGATGACTTGAAGATGAAGATCACTTGAAGATGATGAGGACTCGATGATGATCCAGATGATATAGAGAAGAATATTTGTGTTGATAAATTGTGTCGAGAGAATACCTTCCTAGTTAAGAGGGAGCGTTGATGTAATTGTAACTTCAGAATGTATTCACTTGTATTTCTTATGTATTGTACCCCGATGTTTATTCCGGGAAGTGTTTGTAATGTAATTGAGTCATNTCAGATCGAGAGTTTCTATAATGTAAACAAGTCATGTCAAGTCATTGTGGGTAACCCTCCTATTGATCAAGGGTTGAAGTCCCCGCAGTTGCGGGGCCCTAGGGTTGTTAGACTCACCTAGTGAAGTTGGCCCTAGTGAGTTAGTATCAAGTTGGGAATTAGTATAAATAGAGAGTGAACCTCTATATTTAACACACACTAACTCACACTTAGTTGTAGTGCATAGTTGAGGGAGAAGAAGTTGCTGGGGCTAGAAAGAAAGAGGCTACTGCTGGCAGGAGATCATCTTACTGTTTTGGGGTTTTGCTTTTGGTGTTGAATCTATCTCTGAGGAAGTTGTGGGGTTTTCTCCATTTATGGTTTCCCCGAGGAAGAACACTGTGTTCATTGTCTCTTGTGTTTGATTGTTGTGCTTGTTATTCTCTCAGTTAAAGATCCTAATATAATGCTAGCTTAAATGTTAAAAATCTAACAAATTCAACACATATGTTTGTTTCTGCAGTAAACTCAAGCACTGATCTCTTCTACAACAGATTCACCAAGTTTAACTTCTACATTTTCTGTATATAACGTTTTTCAATTTTAAATCAAGATAGAGTATACTTTCTTTTCTTCTACGCATACACCCAACGCACTTCTCCCTCGGCGCTTCTATCCATACAATTTTACTTGCATTTTCAACCTTTAATCGGTTAGATATGGTTACGGTTAAGAAAACTGTTCAAAAGGATACAATTATTAAATTTGTCTAAACCAATTCTAAAAAAAAATGTTTTGGCCAAAAATGAAAACCTAACTATTCGTCAAAGCTAATCATTTCTCAATATTGAGATGCGGCATCAATATTTAGCAGAGGAAGTCAATTAGCAAAATAACTTTGGTCTTAAGTTTGACATCTTAAAAATGTTGGAATTATAAAACTGCATAGGATCTGGCTTAAAAAAAACGCGTTGGAAGCCTGCAAAAAGACACTTTGGTCAATAGCTTAAAACATTGGCTAAGAATGTAGAGAAACTGGCTTAAAACAAGTTGGAAGACTGCAGAAAACCACTTTGATCAATAACTTAAAACGTTGGCATCATAAGAAACAATTTGATAGCTTATCTTTAAGCAACATGTTTATATAAATATATGTTTACCTCATGACAAATATCATTCAACTAACCAACCAAAAAACTCCATGTTACATTAATGAAACTCTTTCAACTGATTAACAACTCATTCAACTCACCAACAAACTCCCCCTTAGTCATTGATGGCAAACATAAACATGTTCTCCCCCTTTTGACATCGATGGAAAAACCTCCTGTGATCAAGTGTAGGAACCATACCTGTGCCTGAATATATCTATGCAAACTGTAACCAATATATGTAGAAGCTGATAATTATCAAGACTGTAAAAAACACCTTAAAGTTAAACCAAAACTGAACTGAACCAAAAAGTAACACAACATAGAATCCTCCAATAGAATTCTGTCATTGGAAATCTACGAATCTGATATATAATTATAATTGGTTGTTCATCACTTTGATAACAAAATGAAAGAGATTACATAGAACAAACACCTAATTGTTCCCTGAGAGTTTCAAATTGTTGCTGAGGCAAAGGCTTAGTGAATTTATCAACAATTTGATTCTGTTTGCCAACATATTCCAGCTTGATAAGATTGTTTAAAACCTGCTCTCTGAGAAAATGAAACCTAATTGGAATATGTTTTGTTTTTGAGTGCATAACTGGGTTCTTGGAAATGCTAATGGCACTTGTATTGTCACAGAAAATAGGAATAGGATCATCATAGGTGGCATGTATATCTGATAGTATTTGTTTCATCCAAATTACCTGTGTGCAACAATTTGCAGCAACAATGTATTCTGCTTCAACAGTAGAAATAGATACTGCCGATTGTTTCTTACTAGACCAACTTACCAAGCATCCTCCCAGATAAAATGCTGCCCCACTTGTGCTTTTCTGATCATCTACATAACCTACCCAATCTGCATCAGTAAAAGCATATAAATTAAGATTGTTACCTTTGGGATACCGCAATCCATAATCTGATGTTCCTTTTAGATATCTAAGAATCCTATTAACTGCAAGTAAATGAGAATCTTTGGGAGAGGATTGAAACCGAGCAACCTGACATACTACATTCATAACATCCGGCCTTGTAGTTGTTACATATAAAAGACTACCAATCATGGATTTGTATATTTTCTGCTCAACACTCTCAGAGTCATCTGTGTTACTTAACTTACATCTAGTAACCATGGGAGTTCCTACTGGTTTACAATATTCCATTTGAAATTTCTTTAGCATTTCATTTATGTATTTGGTTTGAGAGATAAAAATGTCATTATCAAATTGTGAAATTTGGAGGCCTAAGAAAAACTTTAATTCAACAAGCACAGACATTTCAAACTCATTATGCATACTTTGTGCAAACTGTTTGCTCAGATGATCATTATCACTCCCAAATATAATATCATCTACATATATTTCAACAATAATCAAGCTATCATGTTCTTCTTTAATGTAGAGATTACTGTCAGTGTTTCCTTTTCTATATTCTTGCTTCCTTAGATATTTATCAAGCCATGAATACCAAGCTCATGGATCTTGCTTTAGCCCATACAGATCTTTCTTTAACCTGTAAACACAATTTTCTTCTTCATATAGCTGAAATCCTTCTAGTTGTTCCATGTAAACCTCTTCTTCTAGTTTACCATTTAAGAAAGTAGAATTGACATCCATTTGATAAAATTTAATTTGCTTAGAACAAGAATAACCTAGAATTAATCTAATTGCTTCCATCCTTGCAACAGGAGCATAAGTTTCACCATAATCTATGCCTTCTACCTGAGCATAACCTTTACAAGCCAGTCTAACTTTGTTTCGAGTCCCCTTACTTGCTTCATCTAACTTGTTTCTGAATACCCACTTAGCCCCAATAACATTTTTGTTTATAGGTCGAGGAACTAGTTCCCATGTTTCGTTCTTTTCTATTTGACTTAACTCTTCTTTCATGGATTTTACCTAATGTTTGTCATTAAATGCTTCTTCAACATTCTTAGGTTCAAATAAAGAAATTAAGGATACATATTCTTGATTTGTAATTGATTCTTTCCTTTTACTTCTTGTATCAACACCTGCATTTATATCACCAATTATTTGATCTTCGGGATGATTTCCTTGTATCCTTTTACTTGGAGTTTTAGATGGAGTTGAACCTTGTAACAAAGTAGAAGGAGACAAATTTTCATTTATTATTGATTCAGTTTCCTCTTTGTCACTTGCTTCTTCTTCGCCCTTAAGTTTGTCATATATTTGATAATCTTTCTTTTCAGTTTTTTATTTCAAGAAGGAGGAATCATCAATCTTGACGTCTATAAATTCAACAATTTTCCTTAGTATAAAATTATAACATTTATGCGCCTTTCTTGAACATGAATATCCAACCAATATGCCTTCATTAGTTCTAGAATCCAATTTACCCATATTTTTATCAATTCTTTTAATATAACACTTACTTGGAAAAAATTATAAAGTGCTTTATACTAGTTGGTCTACCTTTCCATAACTGATAAGGTGTTTTATCATTATTATTTCTTAGCAGGATTCTATTCAAGATGTGTACAACAGTATCAGCTGCTTGAGGCCAAAACACATTACTCAACCTAGACTCATTTAACATTGTTCTTACCATCTCCATAACAATCATGTTTTTCCTTTCAACAACACCATTTTGTTGGGGTGTTTTTGTAATGGAGAATTGTATTTGAATGCAATTTTCATCATAGTAATTATTAAACTCATTTGACATAATCTCTCCCCCATTGTCTGACCTTAAACACTTAATCTTCATATCAATTTCATTTTCAGTCAATTCTTTAAAAAACTTGAAAACAATTAAATGCTTCAGACTTATTTTTCAATAAAAATAACCAATTCATTCGAGTGAAATCATCCACAAATAACAAGAAGTACCTTTCACTATTTAATCATGTTGCCCTCATAGTCCCACAAATATCAGTATGTATTATTTCCAAAGGCTTTTTTGTAGAATATTCCTTTGTTTTAAACTTGACTCTAGTTTGTTTACCATGTTGACATTGCTTGCAAATAGAGCTAGAAAGGTTCTTTATAACAGGTAGGTCTCTTATTGCCTCCTTTTTATTTAACTAAATCAAATTATCAAAATTAACGTGCCCAAGTCTTTTGTGCCATAACCAACTTTCATCTTCATTTCCAAGATAACAGTTTTCAATCTTCTCATCTAATATGTAAATATTATTTGGTGTTCTTGTAGTTGTTCCAACTAACTGATTTGTTTTTACATCTCTAATTTGACACTGCTTGGAATCAAATATCATAAAGTGCCCTTTATCACATGTTTGACTTACATTTAACAGGTTATGTTCCATGTCTTCTATCAATAAAACATTTTCAACCATTACATTTTTATTATTTAGACATACAGTTCCTTTTCCAATTATTCGAGTTGACTGGTCATTACCAAATGTAACTGTGCCCTCTTTTCCTTCTTCTAAAGTAATAACATTTTGTTTTTTACCTGCCATTTGTTTTCAACACCCACTATCAACACACCACTTAACTTTATGGTCTGCTTGTAAAGCAAGATTGCAATCTTCAATGTTTAGGTGTTGATTTTTCTTTTTCTAGCATTTAGTTTCCATATAGGTGTATTTACTTACAATAGATTTTGAGGAGTTTGTAGGGAAATTTCTTGCTATATGCCAAAATTATTGCATTGGTAACATTCAAGTTCAAGATTTAAGACATCAAAACTATTATATGAATTGTTCACAGTGTTTTGAGTTCTTCTTCCAGACTTAAATCTAGAGATATCATAGTTGTTCCATGCAATTCAGTTTCTTTATAAACCATTACAGAAAACTGCTTTGTGCCCATACTTATAGCAGAAAAAAAATACCCATTAAATCTATTTTGATACCTGTCATAAATTCTTCTTTGAACTGTTGAAATCTGATTTCTTTCTTGTTTTGTTGATCCAATCTGCATACTGGTATTCTTTTTCCCTGTTCTTGTTTTCTCAAGAGTTGTGCTTGTACTTGCATGAGTAGTCTTTTTTTTATACCCTATTCCAGTCTTATCATTACTAGGTCTTTGACAACTAATAATCCGATTTAGAATTTTTGAACTACTATTCATGTTACTTTCTTGCAACATTTTTCTTAAAGAAACAACTTCAATCTTCAAACATTCATTGTCTTTATCTTTCTCTATAAGCAACTTGTTTAATGCTTCTTCAATTAATATAGCCTCTTCCAATTTAACTTTTAAATCAATGATCATTGTCCCAGTGCTTTCTATCAATTTGCTAGATTCTTGTAAGTCATTTTCAAGTTTCTTTGTTTCTTCCTTAAGAGACTTATATTAGCTTCTTGTCTTTCTAAGTTCAGTCAGTGCAATTACAAGTTCTTCTTCTAAATAAACTTTAGCTTCTTCTTCTTCAAATAATTTATCATTCTGATTATCTAAAGCCATAAACAATTGAATGTTTGAGCTTTCATCACTTCCATATATATGTGACGAATCACTATCATTTTTTATAAATAGATTCTTATTTTTTCTTTGAAATGGTTTCTTGTATTTTTTTCTTGTATTCTTTAGTCTTTCTATTACTTTCTTCTTCACCATCATAATGTTTATTGAAAGGAAACTTGGAAGAAAAATGTCATATTCTACCACAATCAAAGCATTTGAGTGGAAGTTTACCTTTGTACTTTCCACTAGCTCTTCTTAGATTTTTGACAAAGTTAGCTTCTTCCACATCTTCTTCTGAGTCTTCATGATTGCTAACTTCAGTTTCAACTTTTTTACTGTCTCTCTTTGCTTCCTTGAAAGTTGCTTATTTTCTGGAAGGATTCTCACTAGAAATCCTCATTTCATATGCTGTTAGTATTCCATGTAATTCATCCATTTCTAAAGTATCAAGATCAGTCTTTCTTCTAAAGCATATATTTTTGAGTTAAATCTTATAGGTAAAGATCTAAGTACCTTTTGCACAATATTGATATCTTTAATATGTTCTCCTAAACCTCTCATTGGTATTAACTACTTCATCAATGCGTAAGAAATAGGTTGCTATATCTTAATTTTCCTCCATCTTTAAGCTTTCAAATGGAATCCTATAAGATTGTAGTTTAGCATTCTTTACCTTAACATCTCCTTCATAAATATTTTTAAGTTTGTCCCATAACTCTTTTGTTGACTCACAGTGCATTACCTTAACAAATTCAAAACCTTCCAAGCCTCCAAGAATTGCATACATTTCTTTGGAATTACTTTCATAGAGTTTTTTACCTGTGGCATCTATTGGAATAGTTGCTGGATTTTTGTATTCATTTAACACATCTTGCTAAACATCAAATCCTTGAGACTGCAAAAACAACTTCATCCTAACACTCCAAAAAGCATAGTTATGTACATCAAATAAAGTTAATCCATGTTTAGTAAACTCAAATTTCTTATCCATCATAAACAACTAAATACTTCCAGTGGTTAAACTAACCCTGAAGTAACCTGCTTTGATACCACTTTTTGGACAAGACAAGCTAACTGAGAGCAGGGGAGGCGAGGGGGGGGGGTGAATTAGTTATCTACCATAATTTACTTCTTAACACTTTTAAAATTAACACAAAAGAAATTAATCAACCCATAAACACTGAAACACAGAATGTTTCATGAGGAAACCCATAAAGGGAAAAAACCTATTTATTTAGATGTAGGGAAAGCATCAACTTATTTATACATCAATTTTATTTGAGCAAATGACTCAAATGAGGTAGCTACCTCTATTTCTCCAGCATTTACTAAAAAGAAGCTTCTACTCCTTCTTTGTACAAGCATCAACTTGTATTAAAGACTTATAGTCTTTTCTGGCTCCTCCCTTTTTCCTTGTAGTACAAACACCAACCTGTTTCACACATTTTCAAGCTTAAACCTTTTACCGTTTTCAAACCTAGACTGTATCAAATATAAAATTTATCAAGAACTTGTCAAATGTTATTCTAGCAAATCTTCTCTATAAAAATCATCATGTCAAAAATATCACTGTCAAAACCTCTCTTTCACAACCATCGTGTCAAAACTATCTCTATTAAAATCTCTCTGTCAAAAACCAACTTGTCTTTGTTAAAAGAACTCTATAATTCTATATCAACATATATTCATTTATACTGCAAGTGTAAAACTCAGAAATTCAATTCCAGTGATATAAACTCTTTCTCAATTCGTTTGCATTCTAGTTACTCTTAGCATATTACAGATTATAAATGCATAACATCTACTCCATTGCAATGATCAAGACCACTTCTTTGTTTCTTCAGTCTACAACAAACTCATTAATTTGTCAAATCTCTGCATATCATTCAATTCATTTTACTTTCTTATTTATGTAGATTATGTTCTTGTTTATTAACCAATTCAAAATTATATGAGCAAACATAGGAAGTGTATTCAATCAAGATAACCACACAATACTTCCTCTGTCTCAATGTACAGGAAATGCACTCAAATTTAAACAATACTAACTCTGTCAAAGGAAAATTTACAATTCAGTAGCTAACACATTCAAATACTTCATCGTGTGTTAATTTATACCTGAAATTCAACGCATATGTTTGTTTCTGTAGTCAACTCAAGCACTGATCTCTTCTACAATATATTCACCAACTTTAACTTCTGCATTTTATGTATATAGCATTTTTCGATTTTAAATCAAGACAAAGTATACTTTATTTTCTTCTGCGCATACACCCAATGCACTTCACCCTCAACGCTTCTATCCTTACAATTTTACTTGCATTTTCAAAAGTTTAATCAGTTAGATATGGTTACAGTTAAGAAAACTGCTAAAAAAGATACAGTTATTAAAACCGTTTAAACCAATTCTAAAAAAAATGTTTTGTCCAAAAATGAAAACCCTAACTATTCGTTAAAGCTAATCATTTCTCAGTCTTGATATGAGGTGTCAATATCTAGAAGAGGAAGTCAATTAGCAGAAGAACTTTAGTCTTAATTTTGATATCTTAAAAACGTTGGAATTATAAAAATGCAAAGAAACTGGATTTTAAAAAAACGCGTTGGAAGACAACAGAAAACCACTTTGGTCAATAGCTTAAAACATTGGCTAAGACTATAGAGAAACTGGCTTAAAAAATCATTGGAAGACTGTTAAAACCCACTTTGATCAATAGATTAAAATGTTGGCATTATAAGAAATAATTTGATATCTTATCTTTAAGCAACATGTTTATATAAATATATGTTTACCTTAAAGACAAACATCATTCAATTGACCAACCAAAAAACTCCATGTTACATTAATGAAACTCATTCAACTGACCAACAAGAAGAATGCACGCAAGAAGAAGCTATGGTCATAACAAGAGAAGAAAATATGGGAGCAACTGAATATCAATCTCTCACAATCCACACCAGAAGAAAACACAACAAGAGGGAGGACCATCATCACAACAAAAGGGAGGACCCTTATCAAAACATACAAAAGAAACCCAGAAGAGATCTATCCAGTATCAAATGCTACACATGTGATAAGAAGGGACACTACTCCAAAGATTGTCCCAGGAACAAAGGATCCTCCAACAAGAAGTCCTACAAGAAAAGACATCATGCTCACATCACTGAAGATGATGAACCAACAAAGAAAATATTCAGAGAAGAAAGAGTTGATTCTTCAAGTGATGAAGAATGTATCTTAATATCAGCACTCACGGGCACCATCTCACATGGAAGAAATGATTTGATTGTAGATAGTGGAGCATCCAAGAACATGATGATATACAAAGAACCATTTGTCAATATATCTGAGCATGAGTCACCTCACAAGGTGAAACCTCGGGATGACTATCAATACCCCATAAAAAGAAGTGGAGAAGCTTCCTACAAGATAGACTCTAAAATATATTTAAAGATGAAAGTTGTTTTATATGTTTAAGGATTAAAGAAGAATCTTCTCTCCATCTCTGCACTAGATGTAAAAGGAATAAGGGTTTCATTTGTTAATGTCCAAGTCCTAATGTGGCCAAAAGGAAAGACAATATATTATGCAATAGTAATTGGAGAGAAAGAGGGAGGTTTGTACAAGTTGAAGGGACAACCTGGCTAAGCATTGGTTCATGACTCTATAGAACCAAGTGAAATATTGCATAGAATGCTTGCACGTGTGCTCTATAGGGCACTACCTATTACAAGAAAACCAATTTCAAGACTTCCAGAAATCTAGAAAAAACTTTGAAGGAGTTTGCAAGGGATGTGCACAAGGAAAGAATGTAAAGAAGGTGTTTCCCAACAGTGAAATAAAATCAAAAGGAATACTAGAGATGGTCCACTCAGATGTATGTGGGCCCATGTCATCAAGCTCACTAAGAAGGTATGTATACTATGTTTCCTTTATAGATGACTTCTCTCGTAAAACTTGGATATATTTCTTGAAAGGTAAAACTGAGGTATTCAACAAGTTCAAGGAATTCAAATCCTTGGTTGAAAATCACACTAAGAGGAAGATAAAGACTCTACAGTCAGATAATGGTGGAGAATTAACCTCGAAATAATTCAAGGACCTTTGCATAGAATCTAGGATGGAGTTGAGCACCCCCTACAATCCTCAACAGAATGGCATTGCAAAACAAAATAACATAACAATAATGGAAGCAACGGAATCTATGATTATATGACCAAGATCTTCCGATGCACCTATGGGAAGAAGCAACAAGAACAACTGTGTATGTACAGAACCATAAACCTTACCGACTATTAGATAGAATGACTCCCAAAGAATCCTTTTTAAGGTGAGAAACTAGAAGTCATCCATCTCAGGATATTTGGATTTCTAGTGTACATGCACATCCCAAAGGAAAAGAGGACCAAGCAAGATCCTTCATGAAGGAAGGGAATATTCGTAGGATACAAAGACACTTCAAAGGCCTGCCGAATAAAATTCCTAGGATTTAAGAATATCGACATCAGTAGAGACGTACAATTTGACGAAGGATCAACATACACCAAGTCAAGAAAACTACCTATTGAATAAATTGAAGAACCTAAAGCAACTAGAGTTCGAGATACAAAAATGGAAGAAGCAACTCCAGAAGACAATGAAGGCCATGACATGGAAGAACCATAAGAACCCATAGAACCAATCTGTGAGAATAACTCCCACAAAATAATACCAACATGGGTATGAGAACTAATACAAGATGCAGAGAGGTATGGTTCTCCATAGGGGATGCATAGATAAACCAAGAGACCTAGACCATACAACAACTATGTGGCCCTACTATGTGACATCATTGATAAGAACCTTCCAACTACGAAGAAGCAAATGAAAAGAAAAAATGGAAGGATGCCATGATCCAGAAGTATCGATTGATTATGAAGAATGATGTTTGGAAGATAGTTCTGACACCATAAGGGAAATCTGTTGTAATCTCGAAGTGGATCTAGAAGATCAAGCACAGTACAGATGGTAGCATTGAAAAACACAAGGAAAGGTTTGTGGCGCGTGGCTTCTACTAGAAAGAAGGCATAGAATACAGGGAGACATTTTCACATGTAGCAAGGTACACTTCCACTAGATCCATACTTGCATCGGTTGTAGTAATGAAATGGAAGGTACACCATATGGATGTAAAGAAATCATTCTTGAATGGTGTAGTTGAAAAGGAAGTGTACGTGGAGCATCCACTAGGATTTGAGATACATGACAGACAGACTCATGTGTGCAAATTAAAGAAATTCTTGTACGGATTGAAGCAGACACCTAGGACATGGTACGACTGGATGGAAAACTTCCTGATGAGATTATGATTTACCAATACTAAAGGAGATTCCAACCTTTACTTCAAGGTTGAAGGCAGAAGACAGGTGATACTACTGCTATATGTCGATGAACTCTTACAGGTGGGAATGAACTCATTGCATATGCAAAGAAGAGGCTTGTTGGTGAGTTCAAGATGAAATACCTAGGGATGATGCATTACTTACTAGTCATGGAGGTGTAGCAGAATACGAATGGGATCTTCCTTGGTCAAGGAAAGTATGAAGTGGAGATTCTGAAGAGATTCAAAATGCTAGAATACAAGGCAATAGCCACACCTATGGCATCGAACTTGAAGCTACTATGTGATACTTCATCAGAGTAAGTTGATTCCACAATGTATCATCAAATTATTGGTTTATTGATGTACCTGACGAACACGAGGACAGACCTATGCTTTCTTGTGAACACCCAGATCAAGTTCCTAATGGATTCGAGACATGTTCACCTAATTGTTTCAAAGCATGTATTGAGGTACTTGAAGGGTACAGTTGACTATGGGCTCAAGTGTTGGCTTCCTTCCTTCAGTCGACCTAACTTTAGATCCTCAGTAGTCAGCAAAGACCCAGATATTGACCCGACATAGCAAAGCTCAGTCGAAAGCACCTGTGTCGCAGATGTAGTCTTACCCAATATATATTTATGGGGAACTTCTAGAACCAGGTTTTTGCAGTTGGGTGGGGATTTCTACTCTTGATGTACCTAAGTGCAGTGATCGACTAAAGCCAGAGATTATACTTCCTATGCCTTGTCTATTTATTCAAGTTAACATGTTATTTACCAATCGACACATCTTGCAACATTCAACATGAAGGCCATATCACAGATTCATTCGGTAAGTAGTGCGACATATACATACATGAAATTATTCATAAATAGAAGAGATACCACACATTCAGATCTACTTATTCACAATATGCACACATTCAACATAACACACTCATCACATACCCATAGAGTTAACATTTAACATGGAAACCCATCTGGGAAAAACCACAAAGGTGCTCTTCATCTGGCATGGCAAATATATCAACACCTTTTGTCTGTGCACTCAGCTTGCATAATCTATTCTAGATTTTATTTGCAACTTATACATAATTTTCCCTCTCATGCTCTCTAGTGTTGAACCTCTGAATTTTTCCTCTCTTTCACTCTACCCTCTATCCTCACACATTTTGAATCGACTCTTTTCTCTACAAATATATGACTCTGGTAACAAACCACTCTACTTCTTCAAGAACTAGGATAGGAGCCAGAGGATGCCAACCCGCACACAACTTGGGTTCTCCTTTTTATAAGATATTACAAGTTGTAATTAACTGACTCTAATCTATTATCTGACAAGCGGTCATTCATATTCTCATACATTCAGTTACAACTAAAAGTCGGCAATATTCCTGATATTTCTCCAGGAACACCTGTTTCATTTTGTCCCAATTAGCGACAGTTCCTCCTCCTAGGCTCATGAACCAGCGTAATGCGTTGTCCTTTAGGGTGGTAGGGACTAGTTTTAGCTTTTGTGCATCGGTGACGTAATTGTAGCTACGACAGAGGATATCAAATTCGAAAAGAAATTCATCTGGATCCTTTGCCGCTTTTCCATGGAAGCGAGGCAACAACGATGGTGAGATATTTTTCATAGGGGTGTCCCTTCTGGCTGCTGAATCGAGAATTGCAGTGTAGCCACCGTTCCTTCAGGCAGGGAGTGATTTTCATGATGATAGTTTTCCCCCATTGCCTCTTCCTCGTTAGATTCGTGTCTGTTACTCATCTCCTCTTCGTTAGTTCCTGCGTTCTTTTCTTCGTTCTTTTCCTCGTTCCTTTCTTCATTCCTCCACTGATCAATAATATTTTGGTGGAATTGCGTCCACTCTTCTTCAGTTACAACCTTCCCGTAAATGTGGTAGATTGGGCCTCTACCAGTGGGTCCAGTTGTACCAGCTTTGTCCTCTTCTACAGGGATATTTGAGGAAGTCACGGCTGCTCGTGTGTTCTCCACTGTGGACCCTGACGCTGGTGCCCCGGGATCGAAAGGGTTTCTTCTGATAGGAGTTTCTTTATGGCGAGCCCTGGTGGATGAATCAGTTCTTTCAACAAGATCGTCAATGAACGTCCTTCTGCCCAATTGTGGAACTCGACCGCGACCCAAGCCACCTGCACGGTTGGTATTTTGTGGGGTTTTGGGAGTTGAAAGATGATCACGCTTTACCCTTCTCGTATTCATGCAACCCAAATCATTACAGCAAAAAAAATAGAAAAGACTAACTAGAACAATTACAAAATGCAACTAATGATGGTGTTTAATCTTTATCCTTCCCCGTCAACAGCGCCAAAATGTCGAGCACCCAATATGCAAGTAGATTACTACCAACATACAGAGTGTACAATATTTATTGTCAACCCGGGAAAGTCTTGTATTTCAAGGATAAAATGCACAGTATATGCTTAAACACAAAGTCACTGCAATTGAACAATACTATCCTCTATTCAACTATGCTCATCCCAAGAATCTATGCAATCCCATTTATCTTCTAAACACTACAATCACAATTACCTTCTGCTATGCTTTGATCTAAGAATGGAAAGATAAACATCATATCTAAATTACAATTGCAGATGAAAGGAAATCCTATTCACATCCCTGAATGATTAATTCACCTATCCAATCTGATTATTCTAGGAAACCACAAGCGTAATTTAAATATTGATCTAGGAATTCAAATGCAGAGATTGAGTTCGGCTACTCTAGGAAACTGAAGTGCAGGAATGAAATTCGGTAATCATAACAATAAAAACAAGTTGCAAAGATTCATGGAACAACAACTAAAATATCTCAGGATGAACAGAGCTATTACAGTTACCACACGAATTGCATAAAAGATAATTACCTACTCAGTCGACTATCACGCTATACCACTATAGATCTCCAAGGAATGCAATCGCAACACACTGTAAATATACACTTACTACAACTGCTTATGAAAGGAATAAAATTAACATAACATCACACGACAAATGAATTAAAATTCCTAATTTAACTCAGCAATCTCTGTGGAAGGCGGGCCTAGCCTTCACACAGATATGCTGGCTGAACAGGCGTAAAACCCTTAAATCAGAAGTAACTCCTTGTATTAAAAGACAGAGTAATTACACAATTCCTCCCCACAGCTAATACAATGGATGGATTATATGTTCAGCAACCCCCTGGGTTAAGACAATTCTCCATATTTATACCATGTGGCTCGTAACATCCTATCCTATTATGGGGCAGCCATGAAGATCTTTGATCTTCAGGTGCCCTAAATGACAATAGCTGTTACAAACGTGGCAGGATGAAAAATAGGAAGCACAGGAAAACTGTTAATTGCCCCAGGAGTAGCGATATTTTCATATTACAACTACACTCGAGTAGCAATGTACTATGGATCTCCAATTATGACGCATTCTGTTATAGCTGCCTTGTCACAGCTTTGTCCGGGATATCGCACTGGAACCGCATGCCTTGGGTGATGATAAGATGGCTGATGATCAGCTTGAGCAGTGAATATCCATCCTTTTTGAGACTTGTTCAGCCCAATCTTCCTGCAGTCCACTTATCTCAAAATACCTTTATAAACCATAATATGTTAGCGCATTGAGAGATACAAAGCCTTAATTATCACAATCATAAGTATGAATAAAATAAAACAATGACCAGCCATACCTTGGTGGTTTGAAGAGTAGAGTGGGGATAACATGTTTAATTGGTATGCTGAATGGGGTAGGATAGGACAAGAAGAGTTAATTAAAGGTGGTCAAAAGAGGCCATTTTTGGGCTCAACATCTCCCCCCAACTATCCTGTTGCATGTCCTCATGCAACAACTTCCATCATTCTGAATCTGAATCTTGTACTGAGCTCTATTCGTGAAGAGAGGAGAAATTGTAGGGGAACTCAGGCACCCCTTCTTTCTCTAAGAACCCTCTGTGAGCAATCCAATACCTCCAGCATCGCTGCTCCTCTACCTTAGTTAGTGAGAAGTCCACTCTATATGGTTTTTTCGGCCACCAGATGAGGGCGAATTTAAATTTCAAACCCAACCAATTAGCCCCACATTCCCTGATACATCCAACATAGCCCTTGACCCTGGAAAGTGCCTATTCAAAATTCCTGAAACAATAGGGGTCTCAGATTCTGAGTATAGGAGAGGCAACCTACCATCTATGCTTAATTCCTTCCAATGCTGCTTGTTAGTGTATGGAAATATAGTTGGTGCAAGTAGAAATCACTTCCTCCTGAAGTTCCATTATGTGCCGAGCCTGGATAGGACATGAAAGAAAACTCTTATACCGAGCAAGAAGAATACCAGGATTCTGAGGCTCACTTCGAACCCACAGGTTAGAGTGAGCTTCATTGTGAGAAAATGTTTGAAAAGACCTTTCCCACTAAGCATGATTGCTCACAAAAGAAGCAAAATCTCTCAGCTGAACATCCCCTGAAAAAGGGATAGGATTTGAATGGCGGTCCAGAGGGCAAGCCATCTCATGCAATTATAATTCACATAGAAAATTTTGATCTTCAAAATTACTTCCAAAAAATGTTTCCAAAAACTTTGCTGAGGTCGTTATCTCAAATGACCTCCCTTCTTTCACAGCTCTCAACTTAAACCAAACAAACTGTTCAAACAGGAAGACGGGGTAAGAGGAAGAAGGCATCCTGGTGCCCAGGAGTTCTTGAGAGAGAGCATACATATGCTCTTTTTCCTTCTGCATGAATTGGAACTTTTTCAGCTCCCTCAAATTGCTCTGTAGCTCTTCTTCCTGAATTCTCTGGGTCATACATTCTTCTGCCCAATTCTCCTCCAATCCCCTGATAATATTTCTATGCTCAATAAGATAAATCATCCCTCCCTGGTATTCCTCCACCTGGCTCTTCCATTTAATTACCTCCATTCTCAGAATTGAGACTTCTCCTGTAAGTTTTAGGATTTCCTCTTTATGATGTTCCTCTTTGTCCGAGTCCAGGTCGATGAAATTTCTAAGGGGCTTAGTCCTCACCTTGTCACTTGATGTGCCCCATTGGGCACCCTACACATCTGAAGCTATTTTGAGAGTTGCTGGTTCTTGTGTGACAACAACTTTCTCTGGACTTTTTTCAACAACCGCATCCATCACTCCTAGAGACACTGGTTCTTGTGTAACGGTGTCTTCTTTCTGAAGTTCCCTCGTGGCAAGTTCGACAGCTGATTGTGAGGATGTTGGTTCTTGTGGAGCAAATTCCTCCCGAATTGTAATTCTATGTTCTATTTGATTGTCAGCTGCTGTCTCAGCCAGAGGCTGTGAGGCTACTGGTTCTTGTGGAATAGAGCCCTATTCTTCTTTGTCCTTCTACTGCTGAGATTGGATGTTTTCTTCAGTGTGCAGCCGCTCCTCAAGGATTTCGGTATCGCCTGAGGATTGTGTTTGGACTTGTTCATCTTCACTCCAATGCATATCAGGGATGATATCCACTTCAAGGTTGTCTTCTAATTGCAATTCAAGAGTCCTTGCTGCAACCTCCAAGGATGTTGGTTCTTGTGTGACAACATCCTGGCTTACTTCTTCATCTCCCTGTTGTTGCGGTTCTTCTTCTATGATTTCTGTGTCATGGGAACATTTTGGAGTTGTAGTACAGAATTTTTCATTAAACTCCAGAGTGTCCTCAATCCCAAGTTCTTCTCCCATCTGGTCAGACATTTGGACAAGCACACTCAGGGATGTTGGTTCTTGTGTGATAGCACCCTGTTCAATCTCATCATTGTATTGCCTTTGTGGTTCCACTTCTATAATTTCTGTGTCATGGGAGCACTCCGAGGTCAAAGTACAATCTTCGTCCCCACTATCACGAATGATTTCATCCCTTAGTTCCTCTATCCCAGAGTTGGTGGCAACTTTAGCAAGAATATTCAAAGATGTTGGTTCTTGTGTGACAGCATCTTCTTTTTCTGCTGCTCCCTCTATTGTAGGTGCAGACTGTTGTGTTGTACAGGCATGAATTACAATCTTATGGCCTACTTCCTTAAATATTTCCCCACAGGTGGGACAGACCACTCTCTCTTCTTCCTTGCCAGGCTCAGTTGAATTTGATCCCTCCAATTGGTCCGCAGCCTCCACCAATGTGTGCATTTTCCTTTCACCCTGTTTCCTGCAGGCTTCTTTCCAATTTTCCAATTCCCTTCTAAGTATTTGGAATTCCTCTTTTAATAGCGTATTCTCAAATAGAAGTCCTTCAATTTGGGGTTCTTCCTCGACTGGCCCTTGTGGGGCATCAATTGGCCTGGGTTCAAGAGTAGGGAACTCAATCTGTGCCTCTAAGGTTGCCCATATTTTTCTTGTTGCTTCTGCTGCTGCAACCGACCTGGTTCTTTTCCTTCTTATTGGTGGGGTTATCTTAATTTCATCAATTGATCTCTTCCTTTTCTTTTGTGGTGCTGGAATATCGGGATTCACAGCTAAGGTAGAAGGAATGTCCCCATTTCTAGCATTTTCTTGTTCCTCGGGCTGTTCTTCCTCAATCAAAGTTCCTCCCCACTTAGGTGAGGATTCAATGGTCACCAGCTCAATATTTCCTTCCATTACTATGGCTATGTCACCTTCAGGTTCAATTGTCGTAGCATTTAGTGCTGCTCCAATTTCACCTTCTGCTGTCAGAGCTACCCTGTTATTTGGGTCTTCCACAGGATTTTTATCTACATCCTCTCTCAATTGCTTTGTTTGTGCCCCTGGTTGATATTCTTCTGATCCAGTTTAATCTCCCCCCCCCAACTACATTGGAGGGGCTCCGGTCCTCCTGTTGTGGTTCGTGTCCACCCAGCTGTGGATGGGCCTGCTCTTGTTCTATTGGGACACCGGGAAAAGGAGCGGGTTCCTGAGCTCGAGCTGTAAATTGCTCCCAGGTTATATTATATTGAGAAAGGGTCCTCAAGATAATTAATTTGATGAGGCCATGGTGGGTCAGTGAGGTGAGTGGATGCTTAGCAGCTTGAACAAACCCCTCCATATGATGCAAATCATGAAGCAGATAATATGGAATGTTCAACGAAATCCTATGGCGGAGATGAGATAGTAAAGGCAGTTCAAAATTATAAACGGTTTGGTACCTACCTTCACAAATGATATATTTCTTGATTAAGACAGCAACCTGGTCCCATGGTTGCGGCAATGACTGTAGTGCTATCCCTCTTCTTTACGTGTGAACCTGCTCCCCCTCTATTAAAAAGTCTTGGAATGCTGTAGTAGTGGGGACTCGACGTACAAACCAAGCCATTCCCACCTGAGGGATGGCAGTGACCTCAAATATAATGGTCTCAGAAACTTCGATGCGCAACCCCCAAACCTTTGAGTAAGTTTCTGTGAGGTTCAGAGCAAATTGTAAGGCTGCTTTACGGTTGAATCCGTCCAGACGTTCGAAAAATTCCGTCCAACAGGCGGCTTGAAAGATGGCGAAGACCGCAACATTTCTCCTGAGCGCCTGTGTATTTGAAGGTTCATAGTGAGCTAGAATCCCCATGGTTCTGGCTTCAGATTGAGTTTGTTGTTCAACAGATTACAGACTCCGACAATGGAGGTTATGACACAGAAGATGCACGGACCGCTGAGAGGAGATGTTAGGCAAATTTGGAAAGTTTCAGCACACCAGATTATTTGAAATTTCATTCCAAATTGGGGAAGGTGGCGGTTATTAGTCTTTACGTCGCACGGGCAAAGAGTTAATCAGGCAATAATGGGCATAAAAATAGAGGTACGACTGACATTGTTAAATCATATCAATACTTAATCACGTGATTAATCAAAGCCATACCTTTGAGACTGCACGTTGGATATCCTTCGGAGAATAATGGAACGTGTGGTTGCTAACGTTGCGAAAGCCAAACTTGTGCGCAGTCATTAATTATAATCATTATAACCGGGATACTGCAATAATTATTTCCGCCAGTGAAGCACAAACCATCGCGTCCAAATGGTCAGAATTATGAAAAAAAATGTCACCTTATGGACTAGATTGCCGACACGAGGAGGAGGAATCGGAGCCATATCTAGAGGAATTAATGGCGTAGAAAGCGATTTTCCAATAACAAAGGAGTTACCACCGCAGGTTATGAAGAAATTGAAATAGAGACGCGGCCCTTAATGCTGGAAATATCAGCCAAATATAGCGGATTTGCAGCTGCCAGGAAAGATGTCACGACCGTCGGAAAAAGGATCACGACCGCCGGGAAGGATGTCGCAGCCATCGGAAAAAGGATCATGGTCGCCGGGAAAGGTGACACGGCCGTCGGAAAAAGATCACGGATGCCGGGAAAGGTGTCGCAGCCGTCGGAAAAAGATCACGGCTGCCGGGAAAGATGTCGCAGCCATCGGAAAAAGGGTCACGGCCGCTGGGAAAGATGTCACAGCTGTCAGAAAAAGGGTCACGGCCGCCGGGAAAGATGTCACAGCCGTCGGGGAAAAAAAAGGTCACGGCCACCGGGAAAGATACCGCAGCCGTCGGGAAAAAGGATCACGGCCACCGGGAAAGATATCGCAGCCGTTGGGAAAAAAAAAATCACGGCCGCCGGGAAAGATGTCGCAGCCATCGGGAAAAAGGGTCATGGCCGTCGGGAAAGATGTCGTAGCCGTCGGGAAAAAGGGTTACGGTCGCCAGGAAAGATGTCGCAGCCGTGACAAATTTATTTAAGGAAAAGAAAAAAAATATGGCGCGGGAAGGCACAGAAAATGACTTCCATTCGACAGGCCGAATCTGATCATATCCCTGGGCGCTTCCCTGCAATTCTTGGAAAAACTACAGCAAACAAAAAAAAATCAAATGCAAAAAGAAAAAAATAATATAATGAAACAGAAAGAAAAAAACAACAGTTATTTATGTACAATGATTGATGCGTGATTTACAGTGACCAATTAAGGATTGACAGAGGCAGAGAGAAGTTCCTTCCCTGGTGCTAGTTGATAGTCTGGGTCAGCGGCAATTTGTGAGATAAATGCATCCTTTGAAATTGGCTTACGGTACAGTCGCAGCCTGTGACCATTAGCAAATAATGGTACGCGGTTTTCATCAATGGTCACCAGGCGGATGGTGCCATTATCAAATACCCTATCTACTAGGTATGGGCCCAGCCACCTTGTGCGTAATTTA
Source organism: Pseudotsuga menziesii (assembly GCA_001517045.1). Lineage (NCBI taxonomy): Eukaryota > Viridiplantae > Streptophyta > Pinopsida > Pinales > Pinaceae > Pseudotsuga > Pseudotsuga menziesii. Next base: position 396,038 of record LPNX010837112.1, read on the forward strand.
CCCTTGAAATCTATTTTGAATCTGGAATCATATAACAATGCCCAGTCTCCTTCACATAAGACCTTCTTTTTAATGAATTGGTCATGCCAATTGGATCTCTATTGTTGAATTAACACAGTCTGGTCTACTGCAGCTAACCGATTCTCGTCCTGTTCGTTCAGTTGATTTAATCTTCTTTTCCGGGCTTCAGTTACATCCAGATTCACTTCGGTGGCTGTCTTCAGGGTCTTGATTTCAAATTCAATTGGAAAGATGACACTTTTTCCATACACTAAATCATAAGGAGAGAAACCTGTGGTGTTATGCCAAGTGGTGCGATATGCCCACAGTGCTTCCTGAAGCTTGTCAGCCCAATCTTTTCGATGGCTCTTAATTGTCTTGGTAAGGATGCCTTCAATAACTTTATTAGTGCTTTCCACTTGGCCATTAGCTTGGGGATGGTAAGGTGAAGCTACCTTATGCTGAACATGATACTTCTGTAGCAGGGATTCAAATTGATGCGACATAAACTGCGGTCCCCCATTGGTAACTACTTCCTTAGGTACCCCAAAATGGGTAAAGATTTCACTGTATAGAAAATCAATCACAACCTAGTCATTAGCCTTAGCCGGAGCTACAACTTCTACCCACTTGGTCATATAATCGGTACAGACCAGAATGTAGGCTTTCTGTTTGGAATGAGGGCTAATAGGGCCAACGAAATCCAGAGCCCATCTATCAAACGGCTCAACTACTGCTTGAGGTTGTAGAGGCATCTGATATGATATGTTGGGCTGGCCCATCCTTTGGCAGCTATCACAGGACTGAACATACCTTTTAGCATCCCTGAAAAAGAGTTGGCCAGTAATAGCCCATCCTCAGCGCTTTGTGCCTAGTCCTTCTATCTGCAAAGTTTCCCCCACAAGGTTCATCATGACAGGCTTTCAGTCTATGAAAGATTTCATCTTCCCTTACACACCTTCTAATATCAAGATCAGGACCCGTGTAGAAGAGATGACCGTTTACCCAACAATACCTGGCACTTTGCTGGATGATTTTACTCTTTTCTCTTTTAGACATATGTGGCAGGAGATTTCCTGCAGCCATATAATTAGCGACATTTGCATACCAAGGGGAATGAGTTGAAAGTGCGAATAGATGTTCATCTGGAAAAGAGTCCTCAATAGGCAAATTATCATCACTGTTCGTGAAACGAGATAAAAAGTCAGCGACAACATTTTCTTTCCCAGGTTTATTTATGATGGTAATATCAAATTCCTGTAATAATAAGAGCCACCTGGTCACTCTGGCATTAGTGACTGGTTTGTTCATTAAATATTTAATGGCAGAGTGGTTAGTGTGTACAAACGTAGGATACCCAGTAATGTAATGTCGAAATTTATTAATGGAGTAAACGATAGCTAAGAATTCTTTTTCAGTGACAATATAATTAAGTTTATCAGGGGCTAAGTTTTTACTAATATAATAAATTGCATAGGGTACTTGACCATCCTGCTGTCCTAAAACTGCTCCAATGGAAATATCAGAAGCATCTGAATAAATATGAAAGGGTAGAGTCCAATTAGGTCCTCTTAAGATAGGAGTTGTGGATAGCTTCTCCTTAAGCTTAACAAACGTTGTCTGGCATGCTTCACTCCAAACAAACTGCGCATCCTTCATTAACAAAGAAAACAAAGGAGAAGCAAGTTTGGAAAAAATTTCTATAAATCTTCGGTAGTATCCAGCATGCCCCAGAAAACTTCACACCTCTTTTTGAGTTGCAGGAGTAGGTATATTTTTTTATCACCTTGATTTTTGAGGGGTCCACCTGAATGCCATTAACAGAGATGAAGTGCCCCAATACTACCCCTTCACTCATCATCATATGGCACTTTTCAGTGCTTAAAGAGAGCTGGGTATGTTCACAGCGAGTTAAAACTTTCTTTAGATTTTCCAATGCTTCCTCAAAATCCTTGCCGTAAGGAGTAAAATCGTCCATAAATATTTCCATACTATCATTAACTAACTCAGAAAATATTCCAATTACAGCTCTTTGAAATGTTGCTGGTGCATTACATAAACCAAAGGGAAGCACTCTGTAGGAAAACATTCCCCACGGACAAGTGAAGGTAGTTTTATCCTGGTCCTCAGGAGCAATTTGAATCTGATTGTACCCGCTAAACCCATCCAGGAAGGAGAAGAAATTCTTCCTCGATAGGGTGTCGAGCACTTGATCAATAAAGGGCAAAGGGAAGTGGTCCTTTTGTGTGGCTTTGTTTAGCTCCCTATAGTCAATACAGACTCTCCATTTACCATTTTTCTTGGGTACAATTATGAGCGGGGAAACCCACTCGCTATTTGAAATAGGATATATAAATCTTGCTTCCAAGAGTTTCTGAATTTCTTCCTTCACTATATCCCTTAGATTGGGGTTCATTCGTCGTTGAGGCTGACACATAGGTCGGGAGTCACTCTTAATATAAATATGATGGGTGCACAGGTTAGAGGGAATTCCCCTCATGTCTGTATACTCCCAAGCGAATGCCCCCTTGTGTTCTTTCAAGAGACTGATCAGGCGCTTCTGTTCATCCAAGGAGAGATTAGGATTAATATTCAAGGTTTTTCCAAACTCTACCTCAATAGGAATACTTTTCAAATTTTTCAATACTGGGATTATGTGTGTGTCACCAACTAGTGTTTCTTCTGTGAGATTTTCTTGTTCTTCCTTGCCCAGAGTAATGTTCAGGATTTGATAAACTTATTTATCGACTGAAGTGGGTTCACTGATGAAATTATTAATAGCATCGTCTTCCGTTTCATTCTTAAAAGTTAAGGCCTTCCCTATAGTTAATAGTGGCTGAACACCCTCCTCTTCCTCTGGCTCCATCCAAAAAGAGGTTTCAGCTTCTAGACTTGGCCGAGCTGGAGGATAAAGGGTGAGGTTCTTAGTCTCGGTGCCATCAGATATGGTCATAGACCTAGATCGACAGCTGATGCAAGCATCAACTGTGGCCAACCAAGGCCTTCCCAGGATTAATGGGCGTCCTCCTAGCTGCGACTTTGGTTGTAACACCAAGAAGTCAGCAGGATATTCCCATGAATCAATTGAGATGACGAGATCATCCAGAATTCCTTCAGGTTTAATGGTGGATCTGTCTGCCAGTTCTAAAACAGTGGGGGTCAGCCTAAGATTAGTGATCCCAAGTTTTCTTACGGTCTCAATTGTTATGACATTAATCGCTGCTCCTAAATCTACTAGTACGTTGGGTATCTGTGTATGCCCAATTTGCACAGTGACAGTGGGATTTCTAGGGTCGTCATACTTAGTCATTGGGGTTTTTCCTGTTATTAATGCAGATAATTTCCCTATGGCGTGAACAGTGGGAGGATCTATGGGCTTCCTTCCTGGTTTCTTGGTGCACAGGTCCCGAACAGTTCTAGCATAAATAGGTACATCTTGAAGAGCTTGAAGGAGGGGGATTTTAACATAAAGATTTCTTAACTCTCTTAGGAGGTTAAACTGAAGTTGCCCCCCCCCACCCTGGGTAGCATTAATCTCTCAGGGTACGGTGGTTGCCTAATCAGCTGGGTAGGTTGCGCATCGCTAGATTTATCATTTTGTGTTTCAGCCGTCCCATCTATGGGATGTTCAGCATCTTCAATAATAGGAATTGTATCGGATGGATGCTGTGGACTCACCCCTTCTTCATGCACAGAAGGTGGAGCATCTTCTATAATTACAGGTTCTACTATTTTCCCTAACTGTAAATGAATATCGTTGCAAGGTACAGGGGAAAGGGAGTAGGCCGGCATGTTGACAGTCTCCAATTGATGGATTGTTTTATTATTTGGGTTAGGATTAGGTTGAGCAGGCAGCTGAGGTTGTATCGGTGCATTAGGGAAAAAATTGTTCTGCAACTGTAGCTGTGATTGTTGATGAGGGTATTGAGGATATTGAAGGTATTGAGGGTATTGAGGAGAGTGTGGCGACTGTTGCAATGGAGGTGGTTGAGGAAACTGGTTCCCTGGATGGAAATTCCTCCATCCAGGAGACCACGAAGTAGGTTGGTGTGGTGGCTGTGTCTAGGGATTCCATGAGTTATAATTTTGTATTGCAGGTTGGGAAGGATTCCACTGAGCATAATTTGAAGGGAACTGTGTATTCACATTTTGCATATTATTCCAATTGCTCATATTATTCAAAAATGGAAATGAGTCTGGGGGCATACCTTGGTTTCGAGGTTGCCAAGGTTTCTTCTGTGCAATGAAATAGGTCGATTCCACCTCTGGAGTTGATGCCTGCAGGACAGCCTTCACTTGGGGAACTGAGGGACATTATTTCGTGTCGTGGTTCAACTCGCACAATTGACACACCTCTACTTTATCAAGCGGGCACTCCCTCAGAGGATGGTTCTTTCTACATCAAGGGCAGAACACACCTAGTGTGAGGTCCACCACTGCTTGTTTTTGTTTCGCCTTCAGGACATCGATAGAGCTCATCATTTCTGTTTTAAAATTTTCAAGGAGATTGCCTATCTCTGCGCAGGTGGCTCCTCCATTAGATGAATTTTGAGTTATGTCGAAGACATCGCGTTCTAGCTTATCCCATTTGTCCCGCCTGTTGTTCCGAGAGGATCCCCTGGAGTACCTTTTACATAATTCCACAATCTTTCCGAAAGATTCCTTGGAGATATCCCCCTTTCCTAACAGGTTTAACATATCTAGACAATCATCCCTAATCCCGCGAAGCAGGATTATCTTGAGCACATCTAGCTCCATGTTCGTCTGCCCGGCTCTTTTCATGTTGTATAAAAGCATTTCTACAAAATATTCCAAACTCTCGTCCTCCTTCTGCACCATTTTGAACAATTCTCCTCTTTTGTCCTTGGTGTTGCAATATTCCTGATATTTCTCCAGGAACAACTGTTTCATTTTGTCCCAATTAGCGACAGTTCCTCCTCCTAGGCTCATGAACCAACGTAATGCATTGTCCTTCAGGGTGGCAGGGAAGAGTTTTAGATTTTGTGCATCGGTGACGTAATCGTAGCTGTGACAGAGGATATCGAATTCGAAAAGAAATTCATCTGGATCCTCTACCGCTTTTCCATGGAAGCGAGGCAACACCGATGGTGATATATTTTTCATAGGAGCTGTCCCTTCTGGCTGCTAAATCGGGAATTGCAGTGTAGCCACCATTCCTTCAGGCAGGGAGTGATTTTCATGATGATAGTTTTTCCCCATTGCCTCTTCCTCATCAAATTCGTGTATGTTACTCATCTCCTCTTCGTTAGTTCCTGCGTTCTTTTCTTCGTTCTTTTCCTCGTTCCTTTCTTCGTTCCTCCACTAATCAGTAATATTTTGGTGGAATTGCATCCACTCTTCTTCAGTTACAACCTTCCCGTAAATGTGGTAGATCGGGCCTCTACCAGCGGGTCCAGTTGTACCAGATTTGTCCTCTTCTGCAGGGATATTTGAGGAAGTCGCAGCTGCTCATGTGTTCTCCACTGTGGACTCTGATGCTGGCGCCCCAAGATCAACAGGGTTTCTTCTGATAGGAGTTTCTTGATGGCGAGCCCTGGTGGAGGAATCAGTTCTGTCAACAAGATCGTCAATGAACGTCCTTCTGCCCAATTGTGGACCTCGACCGCGACCCAAGCCACCTGCACTGTTAGTATTTTGTGGGTTTTGGGAGTTGAAATATGATCATGCTTTACCCTTCTCGTATTCATGCAACCCAAATCATTACATCAAAAAAATAGAAAAGACTGACTAGAACAATTACAAAATGCAACTAATGATGGTGTTTAATCTTTATCCTTCCCCGACAACGGCGCCAAAATGTCGAGCACCCAATAGGCAAGTAGATTACTACCAACGTACAGAGTGTACAATATTTATTGTCAACCTGGGAAAGTCTTGTATTTCAAGGATAAAATGAACAGTATATGCTTAAACACAAAGTCACTGCAATTGAACAAACTATCCTCTGTTCAACTATGATCATCCCAAGAATCTATGCAATCCCATTTATCTTCTATACACTACAATCACAATTACCTTATGCTGTGCTTTGATCTAAGAATGGAAAGATAAAAATCATATCTAAATTACAATTGTAGATGAAAGGAAATCCTATTCACATCCCTGAATGATTAATTCACCTATCCAATCTGATTATTCTAGGAAACCACAAGCGTAATTTAAATATTGATCTAGGAATTCAAATGCAGAGATTGAGTTCGACTACTCTAGGAAACTAAAGTGCAAGAATGAAATTCAGTAATCATAACAATAAAAACAAGTTGCAAAGATTCATGGAACAACAACTAAAAGATCTCAGAATGAACAGAGTTGTTACAGTTTTCACACGAATTGCATAAAAGATAATTACCTACTCAGTCGACTATCACGCTATACCACTACAGATCTCCAAGGAATGCAATCGCAACACACTGTAAATCTACACTTACTATAGCTACTTATGAAAGGAATAAAATTAACATAACATCACACGACAAATGAATTAAAAGTCCTAATTTAACTCAGCAATCTCTGTGGAAGGCGGGCCCAACCTTCACACAGAGATGCTGGCTGAACAGGCGTAAAACCCTTAAATCAGAAGTAACTCCTTGTATTAAAAGACAGAGTAATTACACAATTCCTCCCCACAGCTAATACAATGAATGAATTATATGTTTAGCAACCCCTTGGGTCAAGACAATTCTCCATATTTATACTATGTGGATCGTAACATCCTATCCTATTATGGGGCAGCCATGAAGTTCTCTGATCTTCAGGAGCCCTAAATGACAATAGCTGTTACAAACGTGGCAGAATGAAAAATAGGAAGCACAGGAAAACTGTTAATCGCCCCAAGAGTAGCGATATTTTCAAATTACAACTACACCCAAGCAGCAATGTACCATGGATCTCCAATTATGATGCATTCTGTTATAGCTGCCTTGTCATAGCTTTGTCCGGGATATCGCACTGGAACCGCATGCCTTGGGTGATGATAGGATGGCTGAGGATCAGCTTGAGCAGTGAATATCCATCCTTTTCGAGACTTGTTCATCCCAATCTTCCTGCAGTCCACTTATCTCAAAATACCTTTATAAACCATAATATGTTAGCGCATTGAGAGATACAAAGCCTTAATTATCACAATCATAAGTATTAATAAAATAAAACAATGACCAGCCATACCTTGGTGGTTTGAAGAGTAGAGTGGGGATAACATGTTTAATTGGTATGTTGAATGGGGTAGGATAGGACAAGAAGAGGTAATTAAAGGTGGTCAAAAGAGGCCATTTCTGGGCTCAACAAAATTCTTGGAATATTTTCACTACCTGCTTCGTCTGTTGTCGCACCTCTGCTTCTATCTTATTTAGATTTCCACAATTTCAAAACTGATGTGTTCGAAATCAATAATTATGGTGAATCCCAATGCTTGTCGAACTTTCTCATGGACGGGTTGAATGATACATGTAACTTTCTCTTACTCTACTTGTACTTTCTGCAACCCTCTTAGTCCTCTTTTTCTATTGTGTCTGCAGTGTTGCAACTTGTTACTGTACTTTCTTCATCTCAACAACCTTAACCATTTTCTTTGCTAATGGAAGCTTCTTCATTTCATTCTTCATCCGGTTCACCTTATCTCCATTGTGTGCAATTTCACTGCGACCTTCTCGAACTCCTCATTGTTGATCAAAGCTTCCCACTCCTGAGAAACTTGCTCGACTGCTTTACACATAGTGCCTCTGCCTCTTCTATTCTCTTTGCAACTTTTGTTGTTGCTTTTCTTATTTCTTCCAGTAACTCTAGGTGTGTACTAGGTGTCACTTGTGCTTCCAACTCATTGGCCTTTTTGTGTAATTTCTTTTCTATTTCTCTAAGTCGAAACACCCTAGCTTCCGCAACCATATCATTTGTTATGCCTTCCTCTACGAAATTGATGCAAGCTAGTGTTACAGCCGTGTCGAGTCGGTGCCTATCCTACTCCCAGGTTTTGGATTTTTGCTCAGTTTCTTTAATTGTTTTCTTCATCTTATAAATAGTCTTATTTGATTCTCTAACCTTCTTAATCAATGCGCCCTCTCTGACCTTCATTTTCACCACTACGACAGTATGAATGGCATAAAGTTCGTACATCGACATTGCATAAAAATCTATGGTGACATGGCCCAAACTTTAGGCTATGGAATTTAGCTCTAATGTCCCCAAGTCGATTGATTCTTCCAACACTTGGGTCTTTATTGGTGGGATGGGTATATATGCATCATTCGGTCTCTCGTCTAACGAGCCATCTAAGTCTCGTGAAACTGGAAATTGTGGTATGTAGTCAACCACTAATATTACTTCTTTTATTGCGTTACAAAGCATCTGTAGTAAGTCTGTAATACTACTTGTTAGCTCTAATTGGTACTCATCCATATTTTTAATTCTTTGGGTGGCTATTTCTCCCATTGTTTCCGCCAGAAGGGTATAATTGTTGTTGATAAGGCCAACAGTTCCGATTGATTTTTCAACCTTCCTTTTCTTATGGCTTGTTGCGGACTGATCTGTCTTCTTCCTATTATTTGGGTTTTCTTTGGATGTATTTTCTCATTATCCCCCATCCTTCTGTGTCTGTGGATCATCTTGTTGCTCCTCTTCATCTGGAGATAACTGATCATCTGCGATGGGGACTCTCCATTCTTTCATCTAATCTTGGATAATTTCCTCAACTTATTTAGTAGATAGTTGATACTCTGCTTCTAACCATTGGCATTGTGGGTCTTTTCGACACCGCAGCAAGATATGATGGGGCCTGATCGAAAACTTGACAATGTTTCTAACTCATTTAAAGGTTTCCTTGGTAAGTCTAGCATGATTTTTGACATGATATTGTAGGGCCTCTGCTTGCAAAAATAACTCTACATTGTTGTCTTTTTTCCTCTACTTTAATCCTTTTTCGAACCAGAGATTCTGGTATCGACTTCCTCGGCCTAAAACATGCACATCTACCCCCTCGTAGTTTGTTGGTTATGTGCATTTAACAAATGAAATAAAAATAAGTATCCATGAATAATGAAATGTGCTACCTTTCTCTTGTGCTTTCTTCGAATATGCTAACAACTCATTTAATAGGTATTGTGACTAATTGAGTTGAAAACCTGCTGCACATAATTATTCCACAACAATCATCCCTATGGTGTAGTGGTTCGGTCGCATCATTTGCAACAATTTGATAGCTAGAACCTTAGCGACGAACCAAACAGTGTGGTCATTGATAGAGGAAATAAAAAATCCTCTAGTGTCTCTAGTTAGGTTATACTTGTATTTTAACTTGTTTGTCATCAGATTATCTTGCTCTTTTCTACCTAAAAATGGTTTTGGGTCTATGCTTGGAAGTGAGAGCCTCACAATATTTTCTATAAGCTCGACATCAACAGAAACCTCTCATTCGATCCATAGGGATACACCATGGAATGACACTAGAAATTGTTTAACACATGCATTCACCTCTATACTGCGACCAAAATACAACATGTACATCAACGACAGTAAACTTGCTTCATACAGTCCTCTTTCCCATTCCATTAGAAATAGGTGCATTGGGCCATCCTCTATATCTCTGACAGAAACCATGTATTTATCCATTTCCAACTCTGTAAATTTTTGTAGGTCGTGATCAACAAAGGTCATCTTATTGAGATTTGAGAGTGTGTTCTGTGTTATCCTAAATCCTTTCGGTATAGTGGGTGCTTCCAGTGGGTACCTTGCATTCTTCGGGATTCTAATCTTAGGTGCATCAGCTGGTCTGGGTGGAACATAATTCGGTAGCATAGTTGCAAACCATGTTTCTTCATCTTTTGATGGTGGTGTTACTGGTGATTTCTTCTTGCGGGGACTAGATCGTTTCCTCATTGATGGGTCAGTTGGGTATGGTCTCAACCTCACTGGATAAATTACCGGTGACTGTGACATTTCCCTGTAACCATGACATCTAGTGGAACATATCCGACAGTGTCTTCCATAATGAGTGTGGGTGAAGGGGTTGCAACACTGGATTTTGCAATTGTGCTTGTACTAGAAATGGAAATAACCATACTATGTAGAAAAATTAACCCGACTCTTGCAGTTATGGACAACAATGGAACACTCTCACTTGGATGTAGCAAAATGAATTGAAATGTGGGCGTAAAGGTGATAACGTCTACCTGTTCAATCAGTCAGTTCTTAACATGATCGGACAATCTATGGAAAGGCGGAAATGATTTCCATCACATGGGCCAATTATCTGAATCATTATATGAAAACCGCCACGCAAACCATCACTCTAATGTCACATCAGTGGTAGTTATTGTGCAATAATGATGGAAGTGACAAAAAATATTTTCGTCAAAATTGGTCTCGTTCTTAAATTAATTACGGCCAGTTGTCGTTTATGCGACTCAATTTCATCTTGCGACAACTCTGCTCTTCCTTTGATAGCTCCTGAGCCTTCAACACATTTCTTTCCCTGGGATACACTGAGGGTCTTCGCTACCATTTTTCTAGCAATAGATAGAGAGTCTGTAACGCCTTTTTCTTCCTCTGCGATAGGTTGGAATCCTGCAACCAAATAGTTACTAAAAACATGTATAAGAGATTTTTTTTTTATTCGACCAAGTCACAACTATCTTGGTAAGGATTTAGTTGATTTCCATTCACAAATCCTTTTACTGATGTTCCATCTAATTTTTTCAGTTGTATTGTGTCTCCTTCAGTGATTTGAATGACAACATAAGGCCCCAGCCAATGTGTTTTCATTTTTCCAACATGCCTTAAAATCTTACTATCATAGAGGAGGAAAAATCCTTTGAGCTTAAATTGCTCATTCGTAATGTGTCAGTCATGCCATACTTTATGTCGTTCCTTTTAAACATTTTGGTGATAACTTGCAACAAAATTATCTTCCTCCAACTACAGAATTTGTGACGATCATTCCTCAATAACATCAACATCTCTCATCTCTATAATTGCAGCAATCCTTAAACTAGGTACAATATATTCCATTGGCATAACAACCTCTTGTCCATACACCAGTATAAATTGGGTTTTGTCCTGTCAACTTCTTATAGGTCGTGCGATATGCCCATAGTACCGTAGAAATTTTATGATCCCATACGTCTCTTTGAACATTGCAAATCTTTGTCAACACACTCTCTAGGATCTTGTTGAATGCTCAACAACACCATTCACTTAAGGTTGATACAACGTTGTATTTATATGCTGTATCCGGAGTTCTTGAATTAATTCTTCAATCAACTGATTGAAAATATGTGTACCTTAATCACTTATCAAAATATTCATGCATCTAAACCTATCCACGACATTATAGAACATAAATTTGGTAGTCATCACATCAGTACAATCCTTTACTGGCGCTGCTTTGGACCATCTAGTCAGGTAATCCATCGCAGTAATAATTTATCTTGCACCTGTTCGCTTTCCGGGTGGGTGAATAGGTCCAACAAAATCAACATCCCATTTTTCAAATTTTTGCAAATTTATCTGAGGTACTAGTGACATTTCATCTCGTTGTCGTGGCTTTCGGGTTCTCTAACACACTTCACAACTGCGACAGCATTCTTGAGCATCTGCATGCATAGTGGGCCACCACAATCCTACTTGCAATATATTTCTCATTGCAGCTTTTCCAGCATAATGGCCTCCTGCAACACCAACATGCGCTTCATTTAATATCATTGGTCTCTCATGTTCCAAGACACAACGGTGAATAATTTCATCAGGGCCCATTTTATATAATTGTTTAGTGATCAACATGAATTATGCAGCTTGCACAACTAACTGTTTTTTCTATGTGATACTAAATGCTTTTGGCGCATATCCCATAGTCAATAAGTGTATGATATCTCGGTACTGGTCATCGAAAATCGTGATTGCAAATAGTTTTGCATTAGGGAGGTTATCGTCTAGGGTCACAATTTCTTCTCCACTTTCAAGCCTCTGCAGGTGGTCTAGTCTCGAGTTCAGTTGGTCTGGCTCAACAATGACTTCAAAATAAAATTCCTGGAAAAGGATGAGCCACGGACAAATATTCCCCCCCCAACACTAGCTTTTTCACTAAGTATTTCAACATTGAATGGTCTGTGAACATCTTGAAATATACACCTAACAAATAGTGTTGAAATTTTTGTATGCGCTACAAATAATTCTTGGTAGCGAAGGCAATAGGATGATCAATGGATCCTTTTCCAAGATCCACAAGTACAACACCGAGTGCGACCGACAACGCATAAAAAATGTACATGAAATTCCTTCTTTGGATATGGAAATACAAGTATGGGTACTCTGACCATTTTTCTCTTCATGAGATCTAGACTTTCTTGGCATTTTTTCGTCCACTCGAACTTAATATCCCTTTTTAATAATTTTTCCATCAAAGTAGTTACCTCTACATATATTTTGATTAATTTTCCATAGTATCATGTATGTCCCAATGTAGTTCTCAACTTCTTCACTGTCGCAGAGGGTGGTAGGTTGACGATGATCGTAATTTTAGCAGGGTCGACCAAGATTCCATCGCGACAAACTACATGGCCCAACAAAATTCCAAATAGGGCACAAAAGATACATTTCTTTAAATTCAACGTAATTTGATACCACTGACACCGTTCCAACATCATTCTGAGGCTCTCAATGTGATCCTTGATAATGAGCTCAAACGTCATCCAACCCTCGAAGTAGACCTTAAGAAACTTATGAATAAAATCTTGTAAAAGATAGTAGTAGAATTCGTGTGTCCAAAGGGAATGACTATGTATTGAAAACACCCCCACTGCATCACAAAGGTTGTGTTGTGTTGATTTTACTTTTGTTATTCTAGTTTGATGGTATCCAAAGAACCCATCAATAAAAGAATAAAATTATTTACCCCCAACACTTTCTAATACCTCATTCATAAACGAATTTGGAAACGGGTCACGTAGACAGGCATCGTTCAACTTTCTTAGGTCAACGCAAATGCGTACTTCATTTGTAGTCTTCTTATCCTGCACTACTATCATACCGATTCATTATGATTATTCAACCGATTCTATGATACCCGCATCTAGAATTAGATCTAGTTATGTATTGACTTTTTCTTTATATCGCATATTCAGCTGGTATGGTCGCTGCTTCACAGGCATTGCATCAATATTTAATGGTATATTCACCTCTCTAAGGTATCCAACAAACCCTTTCATTTATGAAAATTTTGTAGGGAATTGATCCCGAAACTCATGCACTAAGTTCGTAATTATCTCGATAATTTCTTCATCCCAATAATCTCCAATATTGGCGAACTTTGGATCCTCTGGATATCCAATGTTTACTTTTTTTGTTTTTAATGGGTTTAGGAACTGGTACTTGAAATACGAAATCCCTCCACCGCATGAGTACCTTTAGATTCTGGGATGTTTGTGTGTCGTGGGTCATCATCATTAGGCCCACCGATTACATTATAAAAATCCATCTAGTGTTGGACTGATGTGTTTCTCTGATTGATGTTTTCTGTTTCCATAGGGATATCTTCAAATATATTCATTTTTATCACTTGCAATGCAACATCAATCGAAGGATGATCATCAACAAACTCAAATGTGTGTGTAAAGCTAGCAGTTAGTTCATCCCAATCAATATTCCCTCGTCGCAACTCAATTGGTGTGTACCATTTCCTTGGTATCATATTAAATGTAAGCACACAATGATGAACCCATTCCTATCGCGGGAATGGATCCCATGTAGCACGGTAGTATGCAATGTGCTCAGTAGTATTATTCAATCTTGTGTACTTCTGAACAGTATAACTGATCTTCTCTCTAAATCACATCTCCATCGATTTTCGGCATTGAGGCCATTTTGGGATAGATTGTTTATGTGTAACCCGCCATCTGGCAGGTGTAGTTTTGAGCACAAAGTCTAGAGCGGATAATCGTTGATGTTATGTAACTTTCTCTTCATATTATATTAGAAAATATGCCAGGTTAGGTAAGCCTACATATGTGGGTAGTTGACATGCCTCAGTACCTACAAGTTGCATAGGCTATGTAATTCTTGCGCATCTTCTCATTGATACTTCATGTAATCGCTTATGCTAGTTTTAAAAGGATTCTCCAGAATACGATGTGCATGAGCTAACACTTATCCAACTGAGATTTATGTCGATCATTGGATTTACATAATCATCCATTATAGAAGTGATATTATAAATCTAGTCCAAATAATCTCCTTGTCCTTCACTATTCACTTGTTCGACATATCTCTGCCATTCCAGTGGATCAATTGGTGCGACCATTCTTAGCTCTGAATCTTCAAATGTTAATATTATTTTCTTGAAGTTGATAATTGTTTGATTATCAATTTACCAGTTGATCCCCAAAAGTGCAGAATACATATTTGTATCATCGACAATGTTGATAAATTCAAAATCGGCGTAAGTTTTAAGGCCTTCTACCTCGATAAGCACTTGAGTCAATCAACCGATAGGTAGAACCTTCAACTAATTTTCCAATTGAAGCTAGACAGGAGACCATATTAGTCTCGGATTTCCCATGCTCTCCCATGTTTGTCTAGTTAGAATGTTGATATTGAATCCCAAGTGCAGAATAATATAATCCATATCATAGTCTCCTATTTATACAGTGATTCTTAGCTCGCGACCATTATTCATTTTGTTCCCGATATGATTCACCCCTTTTTTTGGTTGCAACTCTTCTTGGGGTTCTTCTATTAAGGTTGGAAATTATGTGACAACATATTTATATTGGATTAGCTTTAAGCAACTTTTAAATAATTCTTTTAATTTACTAACCTTTCCGAATGGTTTCTTTCAGAGTAACTGGTCTAATCTTTCAGGAATCTCCATTATTGGTCTTCCTGAAGTTGATGCTTGATTTATGTCAATGAATTCTTGTCATGCGTCCAAAAATAATTCCTTTTCTTTTTGGACATCAAATGGCACTTTCCTTTGTGATGCTAGTCACACATGTGGTTGTCCATACAGTGCTTCTTGGTCTGCTCCAATCGCAACACCTCCTCCTGTCATGACATTTATATGTGGTTCCCTTCGTTTAACATAAATTTTATGGATATTTTGATTTGGGTTTAGAGGGATTCCACGGTAGATTTGGATTTCCCACATTCCTAGCATGCCATTTGGAAATAAGTTGAGTACATTCCTCAACAATGTGGTCAAAATCCTTACAATACGAACATGTCTTCATAAGACTCGCACAGTCCCTATCAAAATGTCCAGGATGCCCACAATTATAACATATAATTTGGCCTCTTCCACGACCAAATCCTCCTCCTTATCCTCGACCTATGAAATTTCCACCCCCTCTGGGTTGAGGGTATTGTTCTTGTGGGTATTAATTATGTCGAAATTGGGGTTGAGGATACTGAGATTGTGGCTATTGCTCCTGTGGATATTGAGCCTGAGCTCACTTAGCTTGCATCTGCTCTTCGTTCTTCATTAAATAGGTATCCATTGTATTCTCTTGCAGCAGTTGATATGCTCTCCAATCTTTCTCATCGTGGCCTCCTGATTTGCAAAATTTATAGTATAAACTAGTTGGCGCACTTACAATCTTCTATAAGTACAAACACTCTTTCTACTGATGGCCTAGTCTGACATATTATTCATATTCTAAAAAGAGAATACTAAGCCTTCTCTTTCAGTCGTAGTGTAATTCTTCTCTGTTGTTGATAATCTCCTGTTAGCAAACGCAATAGGATGATCAATGGATCCTTATCGAGGTTGCGCAAGTACAACCCCAGGTGTGACCTAGGATGCATCGACATGTACATGAAATTCCTTCTTCCAGTTTGGAAATACAAGTACCAGGCATTGTGAGCATTTTGTTCTTCAGGAGATCCAGACTTTCTTGGTAATTTTTTCATCCACTCAAACTTAATATACTTTTTAAACAAATTTTCCATCAGAGCAGTTACCTTTGCATATCATTTGATGATTTTTTTCTAGTATCCTGTATGTCCCAATGTAGGTTTCAACTGTTTCACTGTCGTAGGGGGTGGTAGGTCGACGATGATCACAATTTTAGCAGGGTCGACCAAGATTCCATCGTGACAAACTACATGACCCAAAAAAATTCCAAACAGGGTGAAAAAGATACATTTCTATAAATTCAAGGAAATTTGATATTGTTGACACCATCCCATCATCATTATGAGGCTCTCAATGTAATCCTTTATGATCCCAAACACTGTCTAGTCATCGAAGTAGACCTTAAGAAACTTATGAATAAAATCCTTGGACGTAGCCACTACTATCCTGGAAAAGATAACAGGAGTGTTCATGAGTCCAAAGGGCATGACTGTGTATTAAAAACATCCCCACTCCATCACAAAGGTTGTCTTGTGTTGATCTTCCTTTGCAATTTTGATCTGATGGTAGCCAGAGAACCCATCAGTAAAAGAATAAACTTCTTGACCCCCAACACTCTCTAATGCCTCATACATAAATGGAGTTGGAAACGGGTCATGTAGGAAGGCATCGTTCAACTTTCTTAAGTCGATGCAAATGCGTACTTCACCGGTAGTATTATTATCCTGCACTACTATTGGACTTATCCATTCTGATTCTTCAACTGGTTCTATGATACCCGCATCTAGCATTCGATCTAGTTCTTTATTGAACTTTTCTTTATACCACGGATTCAACCGGTATGATCACTGCTTCACAGGTCTTGTGTCAAGCTTTAACGGTATCTCCATCTCTCCAAGGTCTCCAACAATCCCTTTTATTTCTAAAAATTTTGTAGGGAATAGATCCTGAAACTCATGCAGTAAGTTCGTAATCTTGCCAATAGTTTCTTTATCCCAATAATCTTTGATATTGGCAAACAATGGATCCTATGGAGATCCAATATTTACTTTTTGGTTTTTAATGGGTGTAGGAACTTATTACTTGAAATACCAAATCCCTCCACCACACAAGTACCTTCATATTATGGGATGTTTGTGTGTTGCGGGTCATCATCATCAGGTCCACCCATTACATTACAACACTCCATACAGTACTGGACTGTCTAGCTGCTATGATTGAAGTTTGATGTTGCCATAGGGATATCTTCAAATATCTTCGTTTTGATCACACATTCATAGCATGCCACTTGGAAATTAGTTGAGGGTATTCCTCAACGGTGTGGTCAATATCCTTACAATACGAACATGTCTTCATAGGACTCGCATAATCCCTAGCAAAATGTCCAGGCTACCCACAATTATAACATATAATTTGGCCTCTTCTGCGACCAAATCCTCCTCCTTGTCCTCGGCCTCTGAAATTTCCATCCCACCTAGGTTGAGAGTATTATTGCCATGGGTATTGATTATATGGATATTGGGGCTAAGGATGTTGAGTTTATGGATATCAAACCTGTGGATATTGAGCCTGAGCCTGCTCAGCTTGCATATGCTCTTCATTCTTCATTAAATAGGTATCCATTTTTTTATCTTGCAGCAGCTGATATTCTTTGCAATCTTTCTGATCATGGCCTGTTGATATGCAAAATTTGCAGTATAAACTAGTCGCCGCACTTACAATATTCTATAAGTACAAACACTCTTCTGACTGATGGTCCCCAATTTGGCATATTCTGCACCAACGCATCCCTTCTGTATTCATCAGGTTTGGTACTCTTGATGCGACATAGTCCATAAACGTTAGACAATTATCTTTATGGTGTCCCTATTTTCTGCATCTGGTACACCACAGTTCTTCCTGGATCTCTTTCCCTTTTTTAATATCCTGAAGTTGCATAGTAAGGCTGGCTAGTTGCAACTAGATTTGAATAATCCTTGCACCAATCTCTCCCACAGGTAAGGATTCCAATTTCGTAGCCATTTCAAGAACCTCAGTCTACGACACAATCTTTTCTTGCATCTGGGGGATTTAGATGTGTGGTAATAACGCCACAATAAACCATTCTCTGTGCTAGACATCCAACATCTGGAAACTTACTTTAGCCATCAACGTCTTAAATCTCTGGTCAAAATCCCAAACAGACTACGCAGACAATTGCTTAATCTCTTTTATCTTTGTTATACTCTGGGATTCATATTTGGGATTTATGAATTTGTCTATTAATCTCGTTCGGATTTGGTCTAGTTTTTTCTTGTGCGACTCTTGTCGGAACCACAGAGAACTTCATGTATCAGTCCAACGCACGACCACTAAGTGTTGTGATCATTTGAGCCTTCTTAATGGCTTCATCTTGGACTCGTCACATGGTCCACACGACTTCACATAGAAACCAATGTTGCTTTGGGTCTTCTAACCCATTTCTGTTAAAGATTGATAACTTGATATCATTCCTAGCCATTATACTTGTTCTAGGCACTACTCAAATAGTGGGAATTCCTTGTTTGTTATTCCTACCACTACTATTACTTTGATTAACAAACCCACTGTAGATGAGTTTCTAGATCTTACCTCCAAAGACGTATGCGAGGTCGTGAGTGTGTCGTACCCGTACTCTAGATGTGGGGCTTCCTCTTCTTCTTCTTCTCTTTCATATCTAGGCACCATTTCCTCATTGCAAGAAACTTCGTATGAGTGTGACATCAACTCATAGTCTTCTCCTCTTGTCGTACTGCAACTTCCTCTTCTAGTCGCAATCCTTCTCTTTCCCGACCAAAATCTTCTTCCACTTCTTATACATCCACCTTCTAGTTCAGTTCCGCTATCACCAGGGAACATTTCAACTTACTTTGCTCCATTTTTATCCTTTTTCGTTTGCGACATATCCCATGTCTCTACGTATAAATCTTTACTCATCGGACTCCATTCTCAAGATCCCTTTCTCACATAAAATCATCTTTATCCAAATCCTTAAAAATGTTATGTACCGTTTTCTCAATCCTTGGAAAACACTTTCTTTCTGCCTCACTGTATGATGTTATTGTGTTGACAACAGATTCAATGATGTATCCTTCCAAAATATTATCAACCCATAACTCAACCTCCCTAGATATGGGGTTTCTAACACTTTTCAGTCGCTGAATCAACTGAGGATTCCACTCTATCAGTTCTCTTTCTTGAAAATTTTTCTAGCTGGGTTGTTATCTTTTCTTTTTTGTTGGCAAAGTGGTGGAACCACCTGACTGGCAGGGTTGCCATTGGCTAAGTAACCACGAACCAGGGGCATCTAAGTCGTCAAAATCACCCAGGGATCACACCCAGCCTGGACTGCACCAACCCTTAACATGGTTGGATTTTTTGGTATCCGACGGGATTAGAACCGACGACCTTTCAGCTTAGGGGGTGTCTTAACCATACCCCGCCACCAATTGTTCTACATCTCGCGGATAGCTGGGTTGCTATCTTTAACAACCATTCATACATTAAATTAGGAAATTCGCAAAAGAATATCTCATTAACATCGGTATAAATGTATCACTCCAACCATTCTTTTGGGTTCATTCGAGATCCTTCACTCTCCTCCCGCGCAATCTCTAGTGTTTAAAACTCTACCGAATCTTAAATTTTTGGCTTCGTTAGGTACCAAAACATATCCCTCACCAAATGATTCACAATCTTGGCAACAGAACCATTTGTTAGTTTCCTTCCTCTAGTCGACCCAGGTTCACGCCCTCGGTAGTCAACAAAGACCCGGATATCGGCATATCATAGTAGATCTCGGTCCACAGCACCCACGACGCAGATGTAGTCTCACCTGAGATATATTTATGTAGAATTGCCAGAACCAGGTTTTTGTAGTTGGGTGGGGATTTCTACTCTTGATGTACCTAAGTACATCGCTCGACTAAAGCTAGAGATTATACTTCCTACGAATTGTCTGTTTATTCAAGTTAACATCCTATTTATTAGTTGACACATATTTCAACATTCAACATGAAGGTCATATCACAGATTCATTCAGTAAGCAGTGTGACATATACATACATGACATTATTCATAAACAAAAGGGATACAACACATTCATATCTAATTATTCACAATATGCATACATTCAACATAATGCACTCATCACATACACACAGAGGCAACAATTAACATGAAAACCCATCTGGAAAAAACTACAAAGGTGCTCTTCATCTGGCAGTGAGAAATATAACAACACATTTTGTCTGCGTAATCATTTTGTAGACTCAGTTCTAGACGTTCTTTACAACTTATATAGACTTTTCCCCTCTCATGCTCTCTAGTTTTGAATCTCTAAAGTTTTCCTCTCTTTCACTCTATCGTCAATCCACACACAGCCTGGATCGACTCTCTTCTCTACAACTCTACGAATCTGGTAACAAATCACTCTAGTTCTTCGACAACTAGGACAGGAGCCAGAGGAGACCAACCCGCACACAACTTGGGTTCTCCTTTTTATAAGCTCTTACATGTCGTAATCAACCAGCTCTAATCTGTTAGTCGTCAAGTTGTCATTCCTATTCTCGTACATTCAGTTACAACTGACAGGAGGCACTATCGGCCCAAAAATACAAAATATGCTTTGTTACCCAAGCATGATTTATTCTAACTGACTTTTTACCCACGATCACTCGAACTGTCCTTTTCAACTGTCGTACTCTTCTTCTATCGTTGTTCCTTCCGCCACAACTTTTCTTGTCGCAGCTCATCTGCTATCGTGAACTCTTCCATCACTGGATGCTCTTGTCGCAGCTTCTCTTCCTGTCGCAGGTTCCTTTGTCATGCGACCGCAACCTTCATATTTTTTAGCATAATTATGGCTGACTTTTGCTTATCTTTTCCTAGGGCCAACATCAAGTATGAAGCGAATCAGAGGATTAACCTTCACGGTTATGTTGATTCGGATTGGGCATGCAATGCCACTGATGGAAAGAGCACTTCGGGATACTACTTCAGTTTGGGATTCGGTATGATCTCCTGGTTTAGTAGAAAGCAATCATGCGTGGCGCTGAGTATAGCCAAAACAGACTATGTTGGAGCATGTTCGGCCAGTGGTGAGGCGGTATGGCTTCGAAAGCTACTGTTTGATTTGTTTGATCTCGAGTTAGAGGTGACTTGTATCTTTTGTGACAACCAGAGTTGCATGAAGTTGTTGGAGAACCCGATGTTCCATAACAAGTCGAAGCGTATTGAGATCAAGTATCACTATATCTAAGATATGGTGCAAAAAGGAGTAGTGAAGCTCCAGTATGTGGCGACAGACGAGCAGATAGACAATGTGTTGACCAAGCCATTAGCTAGAGTGAAGTTCGAGTACTTCAGAGAAAGACTTGGTGTCATCTAGATCGAGGTACCTAGAAAGAGGGAGTGACAAGTTCTCACATGGTGGTAGACGCAGGTAGTCCTTGAGACATAATGCGTCTCGATGGTGCTCCCATGTTGGAGATGATGAGAGACCGAAAGATGCAGATGCACTAGAGTGAGATCTCGCATGGTGGTAGACGCAAGTAGTCCTTGGGACGTAATGCGTCCTGGTGTGCTCCCTTGGGACGTAATGTGTCCTGGTGTGTTCCCATGCTAGACATGGTTCTCGCATGGTGGTAAACACAGGTAGTCCTTGGGACGTAATGCGTCCTAGCGTGCTCCCATGCTGGAGACGATGAGATGTCCACCAGTCACAAGACACTTGGTGTGCACCTAGGCGATTCTCGCATAGTGGTAGACGCAGGTAGTCCTTAGGACATAATGTGTTCTAGCATGCTCTTATGTTGGTAGAACACAAGCTAACAGTGGAGAGACGTAATGCACTTGGTGTGCTCCTAGGAAATTCTTGCATGGTGGTAGACACGGGTAGTCCTTGGGACGTAATGCGTCCTGGCGTGCTCCTATGCTAGTAAACACAGGTTGTTTGTTGGACATGAGGAGTGAATCTGGGTTTCTCTCCGCATGCGATGATGAGATGATTTGGATGTGACGAGACGATGATACGAGACGCAGGTAATTGCAATGGCAATGTAATATATGGTCCTGGGTTGTACCTGCGCAATGGTTTGCTTGTTAATATGATGAAGACCTAGATGAGGGCTAGGCCTACATCTAGCATGAAACCGGGCTGGCTTTGTAGAAACTTCCTATGATGGATAGATCCGACAGATGTCGCTAATCAATGATCGACAAGATGAAGACAACAACATCAACGACGATGATGATCCAATGATGATGACTTGACCAAAAGTGTTGATTACTTTGGCGAGAGAATACGTTCCTAGTTAAGAGGGAGCGTTGTTGTAAATGTAACTTTGGGAGATAATATGTTGTATATTATTATTTTCTTTTGTTGTACCTCCATCGAAGATGTTTTTCTTCCGATCGAGATGTCATTATTATGTTTGGTCATTGAGGTAAAACCTCCATTGTAAGTCGGGGCAATAGTCCCCATAATAAATTATTAAGGAAAATGTATTTTTGTGTCTCCCTAGGTAAAGTTGGCCCTGCTAGGTTAAGATATCGACCCTGCTATGTTTTAGGTCAATCACATGATGTGTATAAATAGGGAGGTGCCCTCCCTCATTTAGACACACTCTCACAAGTCCGCATTAAGAGAGAGAGAGGACAAGTTTGCTAGAAGAGAAAGAGAGAGAGATGCAAAATACTTCTTATCCTTGGGTTTTCCCATCTTGTGGTATTGTATTAGTGACAAAACTATTCTGAGGAAGTTTGCAGGGTTTTCTCCTTTTTGGTTTCCCTGAGGAAAATCTTTGTGTCTTGTGTATTTTGTGTATCATGTTGTGGTTGTTATTCTTTCAGATAAAGATCCTAATCAATTTGAATTAAAGTAGAAAATCTAACAATTGATACGACCACTAATGATGTCAAGCAGGAAAACCAGGTTGATGCTACGGTGGAGGTGAAGCAAGACAACACCCTTTTTGTGGTTGGCACTAGTGGAACCAAGTCTGAGCACTTGGGCAGCATCAAGGTCAAGGTTGTCAAGCAGTGTCTATCTCTTTTATGGCCCTCTCTTTCACAGGGTTTCAATATGCTTTTCTCTTTTGGAGAGTTGTGAAAGCTCGTAATCTAGGCTATTTTCTCATAATGGGAGACTCAACTATTTTGTATTTTTATGTACCTAGTTTTGTGATATAATGTAAATACTAACTTAAGAAAAAATAATATTAATAAAGTACATTATGATGATTGAAAGGCAAAATATATATATATATATATATATATGTTGTAAATAGAAATATATAAATAAATTACCTGAAATGTAATGTGGTAACACACCATTATAAACAGTATTTATCGGTTTTTACTTTTAAATAAGTTTATACCGAAGATTTGATGCCTGACTTTAAATAGCTGATAAATGTGAAATTGAAATGGATCTGAATTAATAAATTAACAATAATAACAAGTACTTAATGGAATTACATGAAAAATTATTATATTTTTATTTTTAATTCATCAAAATACACTTTTTCCTTGCTTTTAATATAGCCTTTAAATCTTTGAAGTACAGTCATATCAAATGAAATTTCAAAGAAGTTAAACGGATAAATCTTGACGACCACGGCAGCAAATTGTGTTCAGACCTGGTTAGACAAAAGCACAACCCAAAGGGTGGAGCAAAAGCAGCATGAGAGATCAATAACAATTTTGGATTACCCAGTATTCATGGCGGTTCCAAGGGACAAAATAGCCCCTCCATCTAAACAAAAAAAGCATGAAAAATCCATCCATATTTACAAAACATCCCTTACATTTTTACGAAAAAATACTACAAATAGACAAAAAATTACACCAGAAGCGATGTACAGGTGGTCATGCTACTGGTACTTAGCTCCGCCTGCGACAGCTTAGAAGAATTGTTGAGCACAGCATCTGGATTCAGCCACAAATCGAGGGGAATACCGTGCTGCCCCCCAGCTTCGTTGTCCAGCAGAAAACTGTCGGCCAAGGACGACGAATCCATTTCTTGCCCCGACATCGACATAGGAAAGGGCAAAGATCCTCCCATTTTCATCCATGACTGCATACGCGGAGCTCTCAGATTCTCCGCGAAAAGCTCGCCTCGACTGGACGGAGCCTCGGAGCTAATGGGCTCATGGATGAGGGGACTTTGAAAGCTATAACTGTTGAAAACATGTCTCTGTTGAGGGGCAGAGAATCGATCCTGTGACGTGTTGATTAGAAGAGCCGAAGTGTCCAAAGTCGGCAAGCCCTGCAGAGTGGTGTTGTTATTATTGCGGGCAGAGGAGGACATGAAATCTCTCCTGGGCAACGGCACTCCTATGCCACCGCTGGGGCTCCATAGCCGCGCAGCGGCGGCTGTCGGATTCAAAGGAACTCCCGTGACTTGCTGAACCATGGCTCTGAAGTTTGCGGGATCCGCATTCAAAAACGTTATAGGAGACTTGCTCGACGCCCTGGATCGCCGAGTCTTGCACACCTTCCCACCGTTGATTGTACTCAGTGGATGATTCTTGTTACCCACAGGCGCCGGTGAGGCCCTGCCACCGTTTCCCGAGAACTGGTTACCGTAGCCAATTCCTTCACCGTTGCTTCCTTCAGGAGCAACGAGATGGGATTTTGCGCGAGCGGTGTCCGCCTCAGAGCTCGTGACAGGTGAGCCGATGGCATCGAGGCGCCGTGAAGAAGAAGAAGGCGACGATGGAGTTGACATCGCATTGAACCCCACCCCCGACGACGCCATTGACGAATCAGAAACCTGAAGCATCTTCTTGTTCTTGTTCTTGTTTTCGTCGTTGTTGTTGTTTCCCGTGGAAGAAGAAGACAATTCCCTTTGCAGAGCCAACGTCAAGGATTCCATCTCACGCTGCTGCCATGGCTGGGCAATCCACCCGCCCTGCTTTGATTTATCGTTCAAAGTCGAACAGGGTTCGAATCTCCACGCGGCCAAAGCATTGCTTTTTGGAGAAGGCAATCTTTCCGCGCCCAATTCCTCCCACACCTCACCAACAACAGGCACCATATTCAAATCTCACACTAATTTCAGCAACTGAAGCGCCTGTAACAGTCTACAATCGCCCGCTCAGCCTGTAAACGCGCCCGCAGAACAATACTGTGAAAATGAGTGCAGAAATACGAGAGAAGAGGAAATCTAATGTCGGACTGGTGAGGAAATATCGGAGCCGGGCGTATTAGTAGAGTCAAGCGAGTTTTTCCAAACGAAAGAATTAAGCGATTTAATTAATATTTGACCGCGACCTAGACTGGAAATTGCTAGGGTTAGGGTTTTTAATTGGGTCAACACTGCGGAATTGGGATGTTCCAACTTGACGGTGACGGTGACGGTGGGAATGGGAATGGGAATGGCGCCGTCGCCACCGCGTTATCAACGCTGAGGACGCGGAATGGAATGGAAAGGAACCTTCGTCGCTCCTCATCTCATCCTTTTGCCGCGGCTTCCTCGCTGGCACTGCCACGTGGAAACCTAAGTGTGGGCTTCTAGAACGTCGTCTGACAATCGATATATTGTCGTGGTCAGCACTGCATTAACAGATGACGTGTGCATGTGGACTATAGATTATTCTCTATCGGGATTTATTTTTGTCCTTTTACAGCAAAGCATTTAGGACTTATTTTATTGCTTTATTATATTTCATTAACAATTTACGAATTAATTAATTACTCACCGCAAATCCACGTAGATTTTCCTCCCTTAGATTAATTAATTAATTAGACTTTGTTACCCGAATAAAGTTGTGCGCACCACACCCATCGACCTATATATGTCACCAACTATGTCTGATTGTTTAGGTAAGCACAACCTTTTTTTAATAAGCCGTACAGTATGAGAATCATTAATGCTGTATATGGTAAAATTTGAAGAATTTTCAATTTATATGGTATTTTTTAATTACAATTTTATTTCATTATAATGCTTTTTTTTAAGTATGAAAAGTGAAATATAAAATAACTGAATCTTTTCCAATCTTTTCCATATAACAAATGTAAGTGTGTTACCTTCCGTGTTGTAATTGCCACTATAACACCTCTTCAACATGCTCCACTGTATAAGCAGCACCAGTCAGAGGAGACAACTTTGAATTTATTGGGGAGTTATAAGCACCACTAAGAAGAGACAACTTTGAATTTATTGGGGAGATATAAGGACCACTAAGAAGAGACAGCTTTGAATCTATTGGGGAGGTATATTGCATTTGTTAAAAACATCGCAATACCCAACACTCGTTCATGCCATCACAGTTACAAGATAAGACTTGAATCTTTGTAAATATAAGAATAAACCAGTTAAGAGAGATTTTCCAATATTTTATCATCATAAAGAAGCCATTGTTGTGCAACAAGAATTACTAGACAATGTACCAATTTTTGCTTTTCATCTACATATAGTTGTTTGATTTCACTCACATGTATAAAGTTTTCCCAAAGAAAGACTTGATCATAACATAAAACTATGTCTTGGTATGAGGACCTACAACAAAAAATGTTTTACATGGATTTCTTCCAACACTTGACATGCAATCATTTTGTCAAACACTTTTCACACATAAACAAATTAGCATTCAAAGATTTTGTCAAACACATCTCATATCATCATTTTGTCAAAGATTTAGTAACTAACTCTATCAACATATGGAACCTATGGAGTCTAACTATAAAATTTGAGCATTGTTGCATGATAGTGCATTGGGATTCTAGCAATGCCTAGTATTTGTGACTAATTTGAAACAAACAACAAATCTCAAGCACCTATCATCGATGAGAAATGCCAAGGACTAGCTCAAAAAGGTCATCATCCTAACCTTCCTTCAAAATTCCATCAGAAGCCAAGAGTTACAGGAATATGTGCAACTCAAAGAAGTACTACTCATGAATTCATCATCTTGGTTGAGCTTAGATTTCCATTTAACAAAAATTCTCTGAACATCTTTTTTTTCCTCGAATGACACCTCATTCGTAGAGGAAAAAAGAGGAAGGGACTCTTAGAGAAAATCATAGGGCCACCTCTATGCTTGAAGACTCATATTAAACAACTCTCCATTGTTACCAGTCAAATAAAAACCCTCTAGGGTAAAACTAGTTTGTTCAGGTCCATGGCACATCTCAACACCATGGAGCTTCATTACGAAATCTCATATGCCTCTTCAAATTACATGGCATATATCTTTACATATATGGCATTAATGGTTTATTGCTAAGATCATAGTCTAAATGTTCTATGAATTTGTCATTTTTCTGCTATTCAAAATGATGATAAGGGAAGCTGGGATTTTTACAATGTTTATCCTTCTTATTTACTAAATACTCAAATCTATCAATCCTATTTAAGAATCAAAATGTTTAACATAAATTATTTATAAGATGTTTCAATTTCAATAAAAAACATTCCCTCATTACAGAGCTTAACCCTAAGGAGATCAATATAGTTGAACATGTGACCTCCCCAACTTTAAAAGAAGAGATTTAACATTTAGCTCATGACCACTTAAACTAATCCTCAAAACTAAACTTTCTNATTTATGGTTTTCTTCCCCTATTAAGGTTTCTAAAGGGACTGGTTCTGGTTACTTTCTCAGATCTAGTTCCAAGGTTTTATTGGATTCTGTCTCATCTATTGTTTTGACTCCTACCAAATTAGTTGAGACTGTGAAGGGTTATGATCATTCTGATGTTGTTGGGGCACTTAGAGAAGTGGATGCCCGCTGTAGGTTTTTTTTATGATAGTGATGACCCTTAACTGTAGGGGTTTAGCTAGTAAACCTAAAAAACTAGCTATTTGTAGGCTGGTGTCTGATCAGTCTGTTGATGTTCTGTTTTTACAAGAAACTATGGGTGATGGGGTTCTGTTTGCTGGTAATATGGAATTATTACTTCCCGGATGGAATTTTTGTTCTGTGGATGCTAAAGGAAAATCGGGGGTTTGCTTGTGGGCTGGAGGAATCGCTTTTTACTTTTCTTGAATTCCCGGGCAATGGATTCAGGATTATGTGTTTCGCTATATTCTACTGAAATTCAAATGGAGATTTGTTTTGTTAATATCTATGGACCTTATGTTGACAGGGAAGGGTACTGGAACAATCTCTTGGATTTTATGAGTGCTAGCTGTACTAAGATTATTTTTGGTGGGGATCTGAATTTTTCCATGGGTTTATTTGAGATTTGGGAAGATAGGGCCAGAATTGATTGTCTATCTGATTTTTTTTCAAAAATATTGGATGATCATGGTCTTGTGGATATTTTGTGTAATGTGACTCTACCCACATGGACTAATAGGAGAGTTGGAAGTGAGAATATTAGTAAACGCCTTGATAGATTGATGATTTCTGTTGATCTATTGGAATTTGAGCTTTGCTTTCGTCAATGGGTGGGGTGTGGGGGAGAATTAGATCATCATCCTGTATTTTTACAATTTTCGGGTCATGATAAAAAATCACATTCTCCATTCAAGTTTAATCCACATTGGCTGGAGCATGAGGACCTGGTTTTTTTATTAAAAAATACCTGGAAGGTTTTTGATGAGAACTCTGATTTGTCTCCTGCTTCTCATTTTTTGCTAATCTTAAAAAGATTAAAAATGTTTCTATTTGTTGGTCTGTTAAGAGGAAAGAAAAAGACACTAAGGATTTAGTCGAGGTTGAGTCTTTATTAGAGGACGCTTGTACTAAAGTAGGTTTTGGTTATTCCATTGATGAGGATAAGGCTTCTTTTTTTGTATTGGAATCTAGAAGGAGAAAGATTTTGTTAGGCAGAGAAAAAGAAGCTAGACAGAAAAGTAGGGCTATCTGGTTGCTTTGTGGGGATGATAACACCCCCTTCTTTCATAAATTTGCAATCACAGAAAATTTATAAACTCTATATGGAAGATAGCAAATGATAGGGGTAACATTGTTGAGGGATTTGAGTCTATTGCTGGGGCGAGTGTTCAACACTTTGAAACTTTGTTTAAAGAAGATGCAAATCTACATTTGCCTAAAATTCTAGAAATTGCTGATAATTCCCCTTCTGATATTTTTGAAAGTGAAAATTTAGAACTTATGATTCCTGTTACACTTGTGGAAATTCAGTCTATTTTGTCTATCAGTAAAAATGATAGGAGTCATGGACCTAATGGGATCCCGATGGAATTTTATAGGGATCTTTTTGATGTTTTGGGAAGTGATTTATTAAGAGTTGTTGAAGATTCGAGAATCAGTGGGAAGATTCCTGCTGTTTTTAATTCAACTTTTATTGCATTGATACGCAAGTCTGATTCTCCTAAGTCATTTGATGACTTCAGACCAATATCTTTATGTAATTTTATATATAAGATCATTTGTAAAATCATTTCTACTCGAATTAAAAATATTTTGGGGAGAATTATATCTAAAGAACAGTTTGTTTTTTTCCCAGGTACACAGATTCATGAAGCTGTTGGAATTATTCAGGAAGGCTTGCATTCCATCCATTGTAAGGGTTTGAAATCTGTTGTGCTTAAAATTGATTTATCTAAGGTATATGATCGTGTAAATTGGACATATTTACGGGTAATTATGTCTAAAATGGGCTTTTCAGTACCTTTTATTACATGGGTGATGAGCAACATTTCTTCAGTTTCTTTTGTTGTTCTTATTAATGGGGTGGCATCCACTTTGTTTAGATCTGGCCGGGGGCTTAGACAAGGATGCTCTTTGGCTCCATTACTTTTCCTTATTGTGGTAGAAGGATTGAGAAGGTACATTCTTACAGCTCAAATTAGTGGGGCTTTTCAAGGTATCTCTTTTGGCAACAATATTATTCTATCTCATATTTTATTTGTGGATGATATTATATTGGTCACTGATGGTTCTGAACAGTCATTATCAACTTTATATGAGGTTTTGATGGTATTTTGTAAAGCTTCTGGAATGATTATTAATGAGGACAACTCTTCTTTTTATTATTCTGGTTTGGAAGACTTTGAGTTGATTTCAATTCAGAACATTTTATCTTTTAATGTTGAAAAAATTGAGTTGGGTATGAAATATCTTGGTTTTCATCTAAAACCTTGCAGATATATGTTGAAAGATTGGGATTGGATCATTACTAAAGTGGAAAAGAGAATTAAGAACTGGAGTTTTAGATGGTTATCTAAGGGAGGAAAACTTACTTTGGTAAAGGCTATACTTGAGGCTATTCCAGTTTACTGGATGCATTTTTGGATACCTGTGGGAATTCTTGAAAGAATTAGGAAGATATGCTTCAAATTCTTATGGTCTGGAAATAATGAGGCCTCTAGACTACCCTGGTATTCATGGAAGGTTCTGGCCAATCCCAAATCTCTGGGAGGATGGGGTCTAAAAATACCTGCCTTATTTGCTAAATCTCTTGCTGTTAAAAGTGTGTGGAATTTGATTAATGGTACAGGGCTTTGGGTGTAGATTGCAATTCAGAAATACATTTCACCCTTATCTTTATTAGATTGGATAAGGATTGGTGTAAAGAAAAAGAATGGTATATCCATTTGTTGGAAAGCGGTTCTTTGGTCTTTTGATCTCATTGGACAGTCACTTGTGTGGAGAATAGGGACTGGAACTGAGGTACGTATAGGAATTGACCCTTAGCTTGGATGCAAATGGAGGCATTTATTACCAGTTTCCATGATTGATAAACTTCATAATGGTGGGTATTTTGTTTTAAAGGATATTGCTTGTAATGGGACAGCATTACTTTAGGATCAGGGCTAGCTAAATGTTGATTTTCTTGGTTTTGATGACCAGGAAATTATTATTTGGAATTCTTATGTTGCTCTGTTGACATCCAGCCATGTTCAAATTTCAACCGAGAATGATCAGTTGATTTGGAGCCTATCCAAAACTGGTAAGTACACTCCCAAAGCTGGCTACTTTCATCTTATTTATGCTAGAAATGAGATGGAAAGTTTCTCGTGGTGGAAGTGGTTATGGAAACTACATTGTCCACTAAAATAAAAAAATCTATTGCTGGTTTTTATTTTTAGGGAAAGCACTAACATGGGACACACTGTGTAGAAAAGGTAGAGAAGGATCGAGCAGGTGCTATCTTTGCAAAATGGAATCTGAAACTAATACTCATATTGGTTTCAAATGTTCATTCACTAGGAGGGTTTGGTTTGGAATTGAGGATAAGTTAAGATATAACAATTTGTGGAATGGAATATCTATTTTAGATTGTGTTCGGAACTGGGTTTTGCATGCTAAGGCCAGGTATAGATCCTTACCTGTTATTGTTTCTTGGTTTATATGGAAGGCCCGGAATCAATGTTGTTTTGAAGATATTCAACCAAAGTCTTATATGGTAACTTCTTTATGTTTGGGTTTACTGAGTGCTTATCCCATGGATAATAGAGCTGTGAATTTAAGAATGGTTGTCAATGAACAAATTGACAAAGCATCACCTTGGGGGTATTTTGATGGTTCGACAGCTGGAGTACCTCAGATATGTGGGGCAGGTGGCATTTTGTATTTCTCTGATGAGCACTCATTTGATTTTTCTGCCGGTCTGGGGATGGGAACTAATAATTATGCTGAGCTTTTAGCTTTAAATTTGCTTATCATTTTGGATTTAAAGAAGGGGGTTCAAACTTTGCATATTTTTGGCGATTCACAGCTGGTGATCAATTGGGTATCAGGTAAGTTCAGAATTAATAATATTGTTCTTACTTAGGTCCTACAGGAGGTGATTAGAATCTCTAATTTCCTGGTTAAAGTTGATTACAAGCATATTTATCGTGAACGGAATTCTAAAGCTGATGCTTTAGCTAATGAAGGTGCTAAGGTGATGGAAGGTCACTGGAAAATTCTGGAGTATAGAGGATCTGAAACACATGAGACTTTTCAGATTTTTTAGTTTCCTGGTTGGAGGGGGGGGGGATATCATGAGACATTGGTTTTTTGATAATTTTTATCTGTTGATAGTGATAGTGTTTCATGACTTTTTAAAGACTTTTTTATGACAATTTATTGATGAATATTAGTCACTGTTTTTGAGACAGTTTTTGATAGATTTTGGATAGTTTTTGAATGTTTTTGGGACAGTTTGGACTGTTTTGTGACCGTTTATTTGGACAGTTTTGTGAAAGTATTTTGGGATAGTTTAGTGACAGTTAACTGGATGACAGTTTGTGATTGGAGACAATGATAGTTTTGGATGTTTATAAAGACTGAACTAGATGATATACAAATTTATCATAGTCTTTGGAAGTCTAGGCCTATAGGCTGTAATGAAAAGTGTTAATACTACTTTTTGGTTATTGATATCTATCATTGAATGTAGTTTAACTGTTTTGAATATTTGGGTTGATATAATTTGTTTTTTTAAATCAATTATTACCTATTGTAATAAGCATTTTTGGTGCTGTACATATTGAGGAAATGGACACTCATCTGAAAAAGATAGCCTGGATCATATGCTGAATGTAATTTTTAATAAAGTTACGATTTTTTTTTCC